>JACJUY010010292.1:0-13378 GCA_014220935.1 Platorchestia sp. MABIK
TAAATCATCCTTGATCAACTGTCACGTCCTTAATACACCGGCGACACGTCCTTGATTTTCAATTGGGTATAGCTAAAGGCTAAATTTGCCAAGGTGCTGCTGTCTATTATCCTACTTTTAAGGTATTTTAATATCGCATCGCAATTTTGCACTCCAAAAAGTGCCTTAGGATTCTAATACCTTACGCATGATAATTCATGCATTCCAATTATTTCATTTGGAATTTCTTTCACTTAGTATATAAGTAAATGATCACGAATAGATTCCAAATCGTAAAACGTGTGACAGTTATTTAAAAATTCTGAGAAACTACCTCAAGAATTTGATAAAGTAACACGACGAATTTATAATTATGTGATGGCACTTTGCATAACTGTGACTCACCCCATGAACTTGGAAACGTTACACTACAAATTAAGAATCATGTAGCTGCTCATTTTATGATTCTGAGAAACTACCTCATGAATTTATTAACGTAATACTAGGCTTTGATAATCGTTTAACTTGATAATCGTGTACAAGGAGACTTGATAATCGTGTAGAACTGCGCAAGTTTGACCTCCGCCGATTTTTTTGCAAATTATATAATTTTACTGAGCCGCTTCAGCAAGTTTTACTAAAATTATGCAGCTCTCAAATGTTCCCCTGAAAATGGATTGAATGCAGCAGCCGTTGAAATTATCTTTTTGAAATAAAATTGACCATCGTGCTAAGTGATTCATCTTAAATGCAAATTTAATTAGAAGAGTTAGAGGTGTTCCATATTCATTGAGAATAGTTAAGGGATAATAAACATAAAAGATCACTGTTACGTGAATAGGTGGATAACATCATATCAGCTTATCACAGAGGGGGCATACAAGACTATAACAACCAGAACCCTCACACAAAGAACACAAGACTGTATAACGCACACTTGACTCCTCACACCCAGAAAACAAGAGTGTAACTCACACAGCCCTTCATACAAAAAGCACAGGAAAACGCTGCCCCAAAACTCGGATCACAAGTACCGGCACTTTTTTACATAAAAAATGAATTTTTTCAGATTTTCCGGTGTGTTTTTTTGGCGAGGGTGTTTTTGCTACGTTATGAGGGACTAAAGAATTTGAGAGGATGCAGGAGGAATGAGGGGGGAGTGAGATCGTTGCGGTGTTGCTTGCGTGTGAGGTGGCTCCTTGGCGTTGGTTTGTCATCTGGATAGCAGAAAGATCTGGTGGACAAGGGAAAATGTGCGCGGAGAAATGACATTGTAAGAAAGGAAAGGTCTTGTGCAGAAAGCAAAAAGTACGTCTTAGAATGATGTGGGGTGAGAAAGAAAAGGGCTGATGGACAAAGGAAAATGTATGTGGCGGAATGACATGGAGGGTGAAAAAGGTAAAGGCTGATGGGTGAAAGAAAAAGCCGGTTGGGAAAGGATGGTTTGATGGGAAAGAAGAGAAAGGAATTAAAGAGCTGGAGGGAAAATAAGAGGGCCGGTGGGGATGAGAAGGAAAAAAGATAAGGATTGTCACACAATGCTAAACAAAACATTGTTCAACGCGAAAATTGAAATAAACTTTAACATTCATAATTTATTACCTCAATGCTAAAGAAAGAAGAAACAGTTTATTTTTAATGAAATTCAAAACTTGTAATTTGCAAGGACATTGGTCTTTCGATAATTGTTAACATCTAGGTCATTTAAATTCGCGCAGAAACCATTATAAGCATTATTTAAATGTTTAAAATGAAATGGTCGAAATGGAATACTAAGGGGAAAACAAAATATTTTCTTGGTTTATCGTATATTTAAACGATAATAAATTAAATTTACAATAAAAAAGCGGTAAACACTGAAAAGAACGTCTTGGGGAACATCGACTATTTACATTAACACATGAGCTTCGATTCAGCGAGAGTCCCAAATGTTATTGATAGTATGGAGAGTGCAAATAATATAGTTACGGCACATCCTTTATTTTCAAGTTGAAAATTTATGTTTTACGTATGAAGTATTCACATATATTGACGCCCGAGCTTGACGATATCAACATAACAATGTGATGTATACAGTAATGTAACAAATTACTGGTTAATAGAAAAAGTAACGTATTTGGGGTGAAAATGAAGGTCATTGGCACAGCAGTTGTGCAAGAACTCTTCCGCGGATATACACAATGCGGACTAGCATACAAAATAACCCATCACAAATAAAAGATTTTTGGGAAGAAATGGCGATTAAAAGCAAGTAACAGCCGGCGGTTTTTCAATTAGTAATAAATAGTTAAGCAGAAACACCACTCAAAAAAAAAGTGCGAGGATCACTCCCGGGAATAACGAGAAACTGCCATGGCAGCTCTCGCGTTACTAGACGAAGAATAAGCGCTCGACCTCCGACCATTTCATCATCTCCGGTTGCCTGCTTGGTAAATTTTAACGGAATATAAGTGCTTAGTATTTCACACTATATGGTATAATAAAGAAATAGTAAGCACGTAGACAAGTAATAAGGTAATAGTTCGGTAAGAAAATCAAATGACTGTTTTTGTGCTCAGTCGACCATTGAGCAAGCGACAAGCTCACCGCAACTAATCTCTAAAACTTTGACTGCTGAACCAGTCGTGAACACAGACGAGACGACTGCAAGGAGGGACCCTCTGAACGTAGACCCAGGTAGGTATGCTTGCGTAGGGCTTCAGAATCCATGGTAGACGGAAGAGGCGCTAGCCTCTATGTTATATCTCAGGATATGCCTTGTATGGTGAGCGTCGCCTGATGTCTTAATCTCGCTAGGCTTCGGATGTCTCTGTCACGATCCGTGGGCCGGAAGCAACCCGACCGCCGGAAGATTTTTGTTGATCGCGCTTGCCTGATTTCCGGACTAGACTATTATATAGAGGAAGCTGTAGCCGAGGAGCCAGTATATTGATAAGCACCTTACTGAGCGTATCACTTCTCCTGCTTCGTAGTATAGGACTACGGTAACTGTAGTTGCAGCTACAGCTAACTAAACCTCATGTTGTGTTGAGAAGAAACTACACAACACTCTACAGTCACTGGATGAAAGTTTAGTTACACATCTCTAAGACAACAGCACGGCGATCTTCTCATGTTTAAAAACAGAATGATGGTTTTTGTATCATCTTTATTCGATCCGGGGATTCTTCCGTTGTCAAAAGGGAGAACTCAGCCATTCTTCCCCACTCCACCCAGGTGTCGGAAATGGGTACTGTCTTGGCCGGGGGTAACCGTCATTGCGCCCTAGTGTTAGTTTATAAGGCATGTGAAATACCAATGTGCAAGATTATATGCATCACGCTTGATTGAAAAAAGTAGTAGAAGCAGTAGTAACATGGGTTTGCTAGCGCTTTAGTTATTAGAACTATATCGCACCGAAGGTCACATAATTTAATCAGTATCAGGCATTTCCATTTTACCACGTAAGATGAACATCAACCTTATTTGAACATCAAAAATCATTTGAACACCATGATTATAATTACAACTCAAGATTATAATTGTCTCCCCATTAAAATTTTGCACGTACATACGAGCACACTGGGCAGCCAAACCCCATAGGGGGTTTCAGCTTCCCACCCATTTACGGCCGGGTGCCTTACCCACGCTGAAACCCCCCCGGAGGTACCAGCGCAGCGCACCCGGCCATATTGCTGTTTCCTCGTCTTTACTACCAAAGTAAAGAAATGCTAAGCTGAGGCTCTCATTCTTCAAGTTAGTTACCCAAAAACTATACTGCACTTTTTTAAGAACAGGTGAAGCGCTGTCACATCGAAGTTGAGCGCTTGCTTTTCATGGACATTTTAATCAGCACTTCCTCACTTCGACTTCGAGTTACGGCAATCGGCTTTAGACTCTTAACAAATCAAAAAAAACTTTTCATGTCCCCAAAAAGACGGCCTTCCTAACCTTCAGATCGCCCTCACTTTTTCCGCCTTGGAGCTCTAATGTTCACAACACCAATAGTTATATCTCCCCGAGGAGCAAATAAGTGAATATCTATAGGGTAAAAACACTCTATATTTTAAAAAGTTTAATAGGTTCTCTGCCAAACACAGAAGACGGGCGATTTTCATTTAATACAGCAATAAAAAGAGCAGTACTTCTCAACAAAATGTAATTGAACAAATACCTACAAAAACCAAGGTGAACACGTTTTTTCAAAAGCATTTACGAATATATTATTAGTTAGTTTAAGCCTCCCTATCCTCAACAAATGAGATCCAAAGAGAGGAAGGAAGAAGGCACCATTTAGTATGGAGTTATGGGAACGTGGAATCTATGCAGAAAGGGCATAGAAACAGTAAGATGAGAAAGAAGTTCATGAAACAAGATTAAAGTTGAAGAAGAAAATGGTAGGAGCTGAAAAACAGGACAGCAGTGAACCGAAAAAAGATGGTCCTTAACAAAACAAAAACCTATTCTATTTTAACAAAAAGAAAGCCTACCTATCCTTTAGTTCGGGCCCTCACATAGTCCCCCTGGGAGCGCTAATTCCCATAGATACAACAATAGTTGTATATCCCTGGGCTAAATGTCCGCAAAAAAATCTGGGCTAAAAGATTTTTTGCGGACATTAGCTTTCAAGTGGCAAACAAGATACATACAAATCGAAAATAAACGTCACACCATCGCATCTGGTGAACACAGTAATGGAAGTGCATCGGTTTCAAAATTTGTCTTCCTCCGAGACGCAACAACAAGCATTTTACAGAAGTTGAAAACCCTCGCACTTCGGAGGGAGAAACTCTAGTACATCTCTATTAAATATCATTTAATACGTCGATTATGGAGAACCTGATAAGCGTGTAATAGAAGTCCTGATCAGCATGAAATGGAGAACCTGATCAGTGTGTAGTGAAAGCCTCGGTCAGAATGTAATTTATTAAGGCCCTGAAAAGCACCTAATAATCGCGCTGATCAGAATGAGACAAAGGCTGTGATGACCACAAAGACCTTGACCAGCATGTAATTAGGGCCATCATTAACAATTAGTAAAGGCTCTGCTCGAAGTCCCCTTTACACCATCACTCACGCATGCCCATTCTAGCGCCACTAGCGAAAACATTTGTTAACACCTTTACCAGTGGCAAACGCCCTTACTTGTTCTAGCACCATAAGTAAACGCCATCACCATGGTACAAGTTAAAAGGCCTAGAACAAGCAAATATCGCCTACTTTGAGTACTCCACAAAGCTCCTGATCGCAGCTTTAGGAGCTTTCATTCATCGCGCATTTCAAATAACGAAGAAAATGATACGACATCAGGGGCAAAATAGATTACAGAGCAATCTAAGAATTTGCAATAAAAATCACAAACGTGAGACGTAAATTAGAAAGTTAGCACACTGAATGCAGAACGCCCAAGCCCAAAACTTGATGTGTTTTACCTTTTACTCCTCGTACTTAATATTGAATAGCACTAAAAAATTTGACAATCACGAGTTCACAACAGTCAAAGGAAAGCCCGAACTTTAAGATTTAAATTTCTAATTGAAAGTTCATGGAAGCTATGAAATATGATACACCATTAGCAAGTCAACGCAATAAACAATTGCAAGACGCGCATCTAGGCAATTACCTAGTCAGCATCAAGTCAGAGCGAGGCAAAGCGTGCTGCATATCAACAGCTGCAGGATGGACGTCTTCGGATCTCTTCCGTGAAGACGTTATCATAACAATGAACGCCACTGCTGCGCCACTCGCAGCTGGTCAGGGGTTTGAGACAAGTTATGGATCGCGCTGGCAGGCCTAAGTGCGACGAGCATACAGACCCAGAAATATTGTTCAGCAGTCACTTTCAACGATACCATGGAAATTGACGGGAAGGAAGCATGCAAGAGAGAAACTGAAAACCCCATTTGCCTTGTTACTCTGTGATCTCTCATTTGAATAACTAAATTGTCTCTTAGTTATGTTAAAGCGAAAATAACGGGGATTAGATTAGATGATGTTAGTTTAAGCATCCCTAACCGCTACAAAAAAAGAAGCGTATCGAAGAGAGGAAGAAGGAAGGCACCATTAAGTGTGGAGGTAAGGGAATGCAGAATCTATGCAGAAGGGACACAGAAACAGTAAGCTGAAAAAGAAGTTCATGAAACAAGATAAAAGTTGAAGAAGGAAGTAGCAGGTGCTGAAAAACAGGACAGCACTGAACCGAAAAATGTCTCAGCCTGAGCCCTCACACAATTTCCCCTAGAAGTGTTAATTTCCATAGATACATTAGTTGTAACCCCTGAGAGGAATAACGGGGATTTATCAGAGATCCAACGCAAGCTACAACTAGATTCAAAATTCCCATACTGGCATAAACCAATAGTGATAATAAAAATCACTTTTTGAGCGACTCCGCAAAATTTTCTATTGAAAATCATTTGGACACATGATAAAATTCGAAGAGATTATGAAAAATAAAAACAATGGTGGTTAGCAATCAACAAAGAAAAAACTCGAGGTAAATCCCTGCAAGTAAAGGAAAAAAATTGGTTGGCGATCAGCAAAATGAAGAACGCGAGGTAAATCCCTGACAAATCGAGGCAAGTAACATAATATAGCGCATCAATCCATAGGAAAAAGTGATTCCGGTAGCACGCATTTTTGCGTCACACCTGCTTCAGCCCTGGCTATTTCGGGAGACACGGGGGAGAAAGATCTGCCCACCTCATTTTCCTGATTGCATTTCCCTAACATCCTCCTTATGAATGGCGAAAGTACCTCCTCATCGTCCATCCACGATACTGACACGAGAATATGAAAATCCGTACGAGATTATCGCTTCCAACACACACAACGTTTTGTTAAACGTTTCCCTAACATCCTCCTTATGAATGGCGAAAGTACCTCCTCATCGTCCAACCACGATATGACACGAGAATATGAAAATTCGTACGAAATTATCGCATCCAACACATAAAACGTTTAGTTAAACACAGACACCTTGATAACAAAGACAATAGTTTATATAAAACAGCTGCAGTTGAAATATGTAGGCACACGAGAAATGAGAACTTTTTGCTCGACATCCTGCCCTTCCCTTGTACGATCAAGATCCACAACCAAAACACTCGATAGGCGAACACTTCCACGATGCAATTTAGCGCTAAACGCAACATCATCTAGTTCATCTTCTGCTGCTCAATATGTTCACGTCCAGTAATCTGACACTTGCTAAAGTAATATGATAAAAAATATCAAGATACAAGTTGTTAACACGAAATATTTTTATAACATTGCTTGCACATGTTTTTATAACCTCTACACATTGTGACTTCTTATGAAACCTAAGAAATTATATACAAACAAGTATTTACAAGCAGCCTAGCTCTACTACAATGGCTACAAAAAAAATCAACGTGAGAGTTACGTGCAACGATAGAACGTAGGATAAAACAAAACTATGGAGTATTTACACTTTTGATAATATTTACTAACACTTTCAAAACTGTGGAGTATTTACACTTTTGTTTCAACACGTAAGAAGCTAAAACCCCAATAGCCAGGAAAATCTCTGCGTCTGTTTTTGCGAGAGGACTTGCTGCTCTTCTGATGCTTGTGTCTGGAAGTGTTATCGCGGCACTTGGACTTCTTGTCGCGCGTTTTTTTTCTTGGATTTGCTTTGCTTGTGCTCCTCCGAACAACTTTGCCTGCTCATCTCAACTTGGCTCTCTGGGTCATTTTCTACCCACAACCGTCGAACAGATCTGTCACTGCTTGATGTACTTGGGTCCACGCGCCTTTTCTTGATTGACTGGGATTTTCTCCTAGAACTACCAGAGAGGGATGAGTCAGACGTACAGTCAGAGTTAGGCTTGCATTGCTCGGAATGCCTCGAGGTTCCCAGGTTTGCCGAAGAAACTCGCGACCTGTCCCAACGATGGTCTGCTGCAACCTGCTGACTGTTCGATGACGGTTCGTCGGAGTCCGATTCAGAGATTACAGGGCGGGCAGCTCTAGCAATATTCAGGAAACTGCCTGAAACCGTACTCATGAAGTCCTGATGCTTAGCCTTAAATTTATTTTTCCGTTGTGGCTCTTGCGGAGATTTTGACTCGGCTACGGAATCACTAGAAAAACACAGTTCCTTGTATCGCATTTTGGCTGGTGATGTACGCTCATCATCTTCAGACGAGTGGTAATTCCGTTTATTTCTAGATGTCTCTTGTTCATTCTTGGAATAAGCATCGACACATTCAGGTGGATCAAACAACGTTTTTTTGCCAGGCTTGGCGCTTTTCCGAGCGCTTGCATACACGCAGGAATCAGTAACACCAACTCTATCTCGGACAAATTCTACCCTCGCACTTACTGGTGATGAATGGGGTATAGCGCGGCTAATTTTATAGCTCGAGTTTAGAGACAATGCGCCGGGTTTTGACTGTGAATCAAAAGCTGATTCATGCTCAACCGAATGTGAGGAAGATGCAGTTGTTGATCCTGCAAGCGATTTAGTTTTTGAAAAATGAGATCGTTTTATCCTAGAAGGATCATCTTTAGGCTCACTAGCTCTGTTCCACATGAGCGATAGGGCTGATTCTGAAGCGTCAGCTTGTCTTCTGTTCCCTTTGTAAAGTGGCGTCTAGTAATTATCTGAGACAACAGCTCGACGACGGTCCATCTCTGCTCTTATTTCTGCTGAGTAACTTCTGGGGTTCATACGTGATGCGAGTATCCCATAGACAGGATTTTTTAATGGATTATTTCTAGATGATGACAAAGAGGCGTCATCACGTCTAGCATAAGGCCGCAATCTTACAGGGGAAAGTATTCCAGATTGGTTGCTGCAACTGCTGGGCTCAGTCCGAGTGCTGAGGAATGGCCCAGTATTGCTAGGGATGGTCACGCTGAAATGGTGGGTCGCACCAGGACCTGAAGATAGAGTCAAAGAAGTTGCTTGGTTTGCGACAGAAGTTGGACGATCTACAGGCGAGTCATCAGTCAGGTCGATTTCCACAGATTGAGGTTGGCGTAGCTCTTCATCCACTTCTTCGTCAATATCAAGATTAGGAGGACCCTCACGCAGGGAGTAATCTGAACAGCGAGTGCGAACAGCAGAGTCATACCCAACAAGATCATACGAGGAATGAGCAAAGCAGTTCAATTCATGAAGGAAGTGCCTTGTTTTGTGACGGAGATGAGGTAACATTGCCCTTACCATAGATCTAGATAAAATGCGGTGCTGTTCAAGAAAATTCATGATAGTGTCCCCCAGAGATGGAGGGACCGAAAGTGCTCGCAAATCCCTATGTATGAAAGGCAGGAGTCGATGAGCAAGAGCAGGCTGTTCACGGAATAGAGCGGGGCTGTAAATCCGAACTCTGTTATTAGCGGTAATGAATCGCACCCACAAATCATTATTGTAAATGCGTATTCGGAAGTTAAGGGCGTTATATGGGGTTCGGATTCGGGGAGGACGTCTGTATTCACCAGGTACAATAAAGCTTCTACCAGGACCAAGCATAATGGAAAGATCTGAGCTCCATTAAACTGGTGAGGTCTGGAGGCCGTACTTTGAGGACAGCGTCCCCCATACGGACCTTTTTTTTATTATTGAACCTAGAGCAATGAAATTTGGTATACTGTTAGGAAATGTAAATCGGAATCGTTTATCTCTTATGAAAAAATGCGGTTTTCTTGAAAAGAAATTGGGAAATCAAAGAAAACCATATTTTAAGGGGGGTTTTCAAAAATCTTCTCCTTCAACAGTTTTTGGGCTAAAGTGATTATTTTGGTATCATTGAATGCGGAATGACAAGGGTTTTTATAGTTACTATAACACATTCCCCAAATTTCCAGTTTTATATAAAAAAAATATAAAAAAATTGAGAGCAATTTCTGTTTTTTAAAAAATGCGGATTCATGACGTCATAACGTATGAACAAAAAGATGTTGTGAAATAATTTATAGTAACTATAAAAGCCCTTGTCATTCCGCATCCAATGATACCAAAGTTATTACTGTAACTCAAAAACTGTAGGAGGAGAAGCATTTTGAAAACCCCACATTCCGATCCTCTAAAAAAAAAATAGGTAGACATAAACAATCTTAATTTTTCTTCGTTATTATTTGTGGGGTCAGCTAGGTGTGGGGTCGAATGTAATATGTGAAGATTGCCTAAAATTATGCAGGGAATCATGAAAATAATTGACCATCAAATGACGCTTAAACATTGAAATAATGTTTGATTTTTCTCAATAAACAAATTACTCAATCACATCTTTAATTACAAAATGGCCCTTTTTTATTTAAGAAATTTGTAATTTCCTTCTTACTGTTCTTACAGCGCTTTCAATAATTAAACACGATTATTAAATTCTAAGAATTAAGTTAATATTGGAGCTTGATTGGTAAACCAACAATATCCTCGATAACTGTACGTATTGCTGTGATGTGATCCTGAAAAAACTTTTTATCCTTCTATATGATAACAATACAGAGTTTATTGCCAGCATGATTGCTTGCTTGCTTGTTTGCTTGCTTGGTGTCTCCATCCACACTACCAGCTCGTGTTGATGGATACATGAATACTTCATACACACTGTAAATTTCTACATCAGTTATTCATTTATATAGCTTGAAATTCATTTGAAAGATTTTCAAACTTAAAAAAAAACGAGCCAGATCAAGAATTTACAAGCACTCAATAATCATGTTTAAAAACCAGTTCCACGAATGAATTATAGAACACTCAAACATAGATCATATTGCCGACATCTGTGGTGAAAGTGGTATGCGCATAGATACAGCAACAGACGTTAAAATAATTTGCTGTATTTAAAGACATCTATTTAGTAAATCTGTCAAAACTTAACAATTGTCGCTGAAAAAAAATTCTTGCTGTTTGATGAAATAATAAAAACATTAAATAAAAATAATTTGCTGTTACGTTTCATTCCGGCCGTTGAAGTTACAGAGTGACTTCCTTCATTAAAAAGAATAATAATTGGCCATTATTTATTTACAGGCTCAATCATACACATTATAATTGCACAAAATATAGTTATAAAATTAACCAAAAAACTGGGAAGAGGAATTAATTTCAAGTTTGAATCTGCCTCCACTTGGCTGTTGTTGGTTTTTCTGTGAAGAATGCCTACTCAATTTAGATGAATTGAAAATATTAAGCAAAATTAGCTATCTAGACTTCCTGATCACTTACAAATTTTCTTCGTGTGTTGGTATTACACCTCACAAAACTATGATAAAAAAGAAAAATCACAATTTCTTAATGAGACAACTGTTTAGAATGACGTAAAAGTTAAAGAACAAATTCATTCCAATTTTATCGAAAGACAATTTTCTGGGCATTGAAATATGTATATTAGTCAGTTTTCCTTTGAGCGGGGCTTTTAAATTTTAGAATGTATAAGAACTATACATAACCATACGTAATTTTTCGAAATGCAATGGCATGGTACTAGAGCTCAGTTACAGTATTATTCTGAATTTTATGCTTAAATTCTGACCAACCTTTCTTTATAGGTCGAAAATATCTTCACACACTGAACAGCTTTCTCAATTTAAATCATTGTGTTACAGGCGGCTACATTGACTAGTTCAAGTCTTCAAACATGTGGACGTTAGGTCAAATGACTGGTGTTTTTTTGGGGGAGATGGGTTTAAAACAATTTCTGAAAATATAGCAATCAAAACTTCCAGCAAACTGCAATGAATTGAAAATTTTAAATTTAGTAACATACAGTGCTGTATGTAATATCATTACGGTTTTAAAAATATATTTTCCACGAGGATTAATTTCAATATCGATGCAAAAAATTAAAGTTCAAATTTTAGTTTAACTCTGTGTAGAGTGACTAGTAATTTTCCAAACATTTAAGAACGTGTACAACTTTACCATTTGACAGTCACTCATCAATGACCCATGGTTAGTTCATGGCTTGGGAGGAATATATCAAGTTCACCATACGAACTATCGGGCATGCAAAAATTACTTTACGTTGAATTGAAATCTTTCTGGTTAAATAGTATCTGTGATTAAACGAGCAAAATATACGCGCTTCATGTTTCTCAGTCAAATCTGCTTAAATATTAGCAATTGAAATCGATATTTTTAAGTATCATTGGCCCATCTTTTTCTATCAAAATGGTAGTTTAAGCTAACATTATTGTTTCTATTCATTGTGTTCAATATGCACTTTATTATTTTTCGAACTGTAACATCCGTATTTTGAGAATTCCCACGCCGACACTAGGGAATTACGTCAACCTTTTTCTAATTTTTATACCTGAGAAACAATTTCAACACTCACCATTGTAAGCGTAGGCAAATCTGAGTTGTTTTCTACGTAAAAAATGGCACATTTTTCTTGAGATATTACGTTACAAATGCAGGCGAAATGATTTGTTTTCCTTTGACTGAGGCCGAGCATCATCAAGCCCTCTCACGTTGCTGCGCTGGTGATAATTTGACTTCCAGAGCAAATCGTAAGAAAGTAAGAAAAAACCACCGAGCGTTGTGAGGGATCCGATGTCCTTCAGGAACACAAAAATGACGCATAAAGACCTCACGTCTATGAATTTGTGGCTAGAGTCAAGCCATTCTTGCCTGATTAAGAGAAGTTGAGCAACTACGGTGCGCAGGCACTTTTATAGCACACAGGAGTGCATTTGACCTTATCTAGATGGAAATAGCATGTATTGTCCGGCCATGTTACCTTAACTTCTTGGTGAAGGATTCTGCAGAGATCAAAGATCAAATAAGCTTTTACTAGATAATAAACAGGGAATAAATTTTGTTTCTTTATGCAGTCTTCAAAGTATATATTTAGCTTATTACATTGTACATTATGATGCTAGTGTTAAGCAGGGAGATGAGTGGCTTGAGAGATGTATGAAGAAATATCCACCGTTAGTAGGCCATCTTCAGATTTTGTGGATTACTTTAATCAGCTCAACTGGACAGTTATTTTTCTCGGGAATAATGAAAGAGGCTCAAGACCTTCGAAGATATCATCAACCAGGTTAATGATTGGTATTTTTAACGCATTGTGCTGCAGTAAACCCGTATTCGTTTAATGTTGGAATGATAAATCGAGGTGTCAAATAATTTCTGGCGTCTAAATCGCGTTTGTGTGCATAAATAAATCTTCGCTCGTTACGCTAGTACGATAGGTCTTCAACTAAAGAATCTTTAGAGACATTTCCAGTTTATTCATAGCAACTTGTACGGTATACAAATGAAGCGTTGATTCCAGCGAAAAAAAAACTCGAATACAAACCTTCTCGCTGCTTTAATTCAGAAAAGATACTTCATAAAACGAAACATCACAGAAAATTAATCGATTAATTGTCGACGAGCGTTCATTCGTAGGAGTTAAAATTTTTTATTAATTAATTCATACAATTAATTAATACGGCATTT
>JACJUY010010293.1:0-29547 GCA_014220935.1 Platorchestia sp. MABIK
CCGTGTGTGTGTCGTGTTGTGTACCATGTCGTGTTGTGGACCATGTGTGTGTCGTGTTGTGCACCGTGTGTGTGTCGTGTTGTGCACCGTGTGTGTGTCGTGTTGTATACCGTGTGTGTGTCGTGTTGTATACCGTTTGCTGTGTACATCATTTTGTGTTTCATGTTGTGTGTTTCATATGTGAGGCGAGAGTCTTGTGTGCTGTGCGTACTTTGTTGTGTGGCGTGCGCGTCATGTTGTGCGTTATTGTGTTTTATTTAATTCAGCTCGATGCCAAATTAAAAGCCTTAAGTTTCATGTACATGTTTCGTGACATCGTAATAAAATTCAAATGACGTTTTCAAAACCCTCACGCAGTGGGCTGTGGCTAAACGACCACAAGAGCAGGAGAGTAAAGGAATGGCAGGATGTGATCAAATAGCGACCTATGAAGCTGTTGTAGTTACAAGAGAGTGTTGTACAAGGAAGCTATCAAAGTAATATTGAGATCACGTGTAACAAAACGGGAATATTTACAAGCGTGTGTTCAGCTTATAAAAGCTCGCTAATTACGAGAGGTGGGTGCACCACCAGGCTGAACGCGCACAACTGCTCGGTGAGCCCAGAGCAGGACGCGGCGTTCAGGCAGGAGCAGAGCAAGATAAAGCAGGGCTGGTCCACGCTCACAGCGCTTCACTCCGTCCTGCTGCCTGACGCCGTCGCCAAGGCGGGCGCTGCCACCTACCAGCCGCCGCTGCTCGAGGTGCTCGCTCGACGCTGGCACAGCCGCTGTCAGGAGGTGAGCGAGCGCGCTTTGGTCGGCTTTGCTGTGTGTGTGTGTGTTCTTGTGTAGTATGTTCTCTTGGTATGTGTGTGTTCTTAGTTTCTTCTGTTGGTATGTGTGTGTTTTTGTTCTGTTGGGATGTGTGTTTTTGTTGTTCTGTTTTGGTATGTGTGCATATGCTCTTTGTATGTCCTGTCGGTGTGTGTGTGTGTGTGTGTGTGTGTGTGCGCGCGCGCAGTTTGGAAGGTTGGAAAAAAGTGACTTTAAGGAAGCCATAATTTTGCAAAAAAGACTAAAGGAGCCAATAATTTTAGGGGTTATTTGGTTTTTCTTGAGAAATTTCTTTTGAATGCTTTTTGTGGGTTTTATGTGAATTTTTTTACGAAACCTGTAAAAAAAACCTGTACCATAAACTAAACATGATAGCTACATCATAAATAGTTTAAATACCTTTCAATGCCTTCGTTATGGTAGGTTCTGATACTTCAGTTTGGTTTCTTCCAGTTTGGGAAAGGAAGAATTCGCTTTAATTCCCCTACTCGATTTTTAGTGTGAGAAATGGGTACAGCCTCGTCTGGGATATCTATCATTGTGTCTTGGCATGAAGTACGAGGCATTTGAAAAAGCAACATGTGGCATAACTTGTATCAACGTAATTGGAATAAAACGTCTTTTTTGTAGCTTCTTGAAAAGTTTCCCCCCAGCAATTTGTGTAGTTTTTCTGACAAGTTTTCTGCCTTCCTGTGTTCACAGTTGAACCAATTTCTCACCTCAACCCCGCGTTTTTAATTTTACTGTAGTTTGCGCACCCTTCATTTTACCTATTTCTCTTTCCGTGGAACGTTATTTTTCAATTATTTTTTTTACTTAGTGTGTGGCCTAGTTACGTTATTATTTTATGTTTTTCTTCTCTTCATTGCGCTTATACCTCTTCTCTAAACTCCACCATTTTTCGTACTCAAAGTCCTTCCTCTCTATGCATTTTACTGTTTTGTATCTCCTCGCTCTTCGCTTAATTATGTCGGAGGGTACATCATTAAAGTTCATTTCATTTGCCTAATTCTGTTATTTTTCAAATAACACTTAGTTTTTGTTATTGCACACTTCCTTTAGTTACAATTTTTTTCTTTTTTTTCTCCTCAAAAATTCTTATTTCGTCGTATCACTTTCTCCTCAAAAATTCTTATTTCGTCATACCACATTCTCCTCCTAAATTCCTCTTGATTTTCTTGAGTACAGCTTAGTGTCCTCAACTCGATCAAAGTCCATTAATTGCATCATGGTTGCACTATGTATGATACAAACTAGTCTTCTCTGCGTCGTATTTTTTTAACTTCCCAACTCCCGTCCCATTTTATGCATTATATATATTCTATTTGTTTTTGTACGAATGCAATTGTGTTTATTTTTTGTAGGCTATTTAGTCGAATGATATGGCTGAAATTGCTCTTCGTACTATTAGTATAATTTTATTTGAATCATTTCGTTTACGGTTTTTCATTTGCTAACGATCTAACTCACCAAATTTATTTAAATGTCACCTCCAGAGCGTTATGTTCTGTGCTCTGTTTTCATTATAGTAATACTGAAGAATTTTACGCAGTCTTGCTGATGAACGTGTCTACTTCACCTTTTCTCTATTGAACTTATTTTGCTGAACTTGATAATTTGTGGAAAGTCTGAATTGTACGACATAAAAAATAGTACTAATAAAGTAATAATCAGCATTTCTTTTAATAATCGCAGTAAGTGGATAACATCGAACGGTTGATGCTTCATTGAGTTAGAATCGACTCGGACTCGTTTATTTGAAGTGTGTCAAATTTTCGACATTTTAGAGAATAAGAGTTCACATGTAGAGTTGCTGGTGATAAACTACCGTGATAACGATTTACGTGGCAGATACGCGACGCGGCGCAGGTGTTGCTGCAGACAGAGTTAGTGCGTATAGGCAGGGCGGGGCGCCAAGGTGTCATCGATGAGTGGGCACCCCACCTGCCGTCTTTACCTGACGCGCTCCCGGGAGGAGGCTCCGCCCACAACACCGGCTCCACCACTGCCTCACAGAAGGTGACGACGGGTCATCTACAATTGCTTTTTCACTTTTTAAATGTGTTGGGAAGTGTTGTGACTTCAACGGAATTCCAAATATTTTAAAGAACATTGTTTAAAAGGTGTCATTATCATCATCGCTCTTTAAATGAGTTGTGGAAAATTGTGACTCAAGATAAAATTCCAAATTAAAAAAAAAAGATCGCGTAAAAGGTATCGTTATTGTCATCATCATCATCACTCTTTAAATGAGTTGTGGAGTATTGTTACCAAAACGAAATTCCTAATGTTTAAAAAAAACATTGTGTAATAGTGTCTCAAAAGGAAGTATGCCATTCCATATTCCTGAAAATAGGGTTTCAGAAACTCGCTCTTTGCTCGAAAGATTATGAGCAATTGACGTTTTGTTATTATCGCTTTTCACATGTGCTCTGAAGTATGAAAATGCCAAGGACGATAGAATTTCATATTGCTAAGGAAAGTATTACTCGGGAAATATCTCAATATAATGCTTCTCACGATTACCAGTCTTGAAAATAGTTTGTTACGAACTAGCCCTTTGCCAGGCCAATTCGCTTTAATAAGTTTATCGAGTAATTTTATATTTTTCTTGTCTGGCTTGTTTTTTGTACGTCTCCTGATACTTAATTTCCTAAAGCTTGCCTGTGTTCAAAAATCGTAAAGTCACTCGCATACGAGCAACTTTTTTCTCTAATATATCTACAAATTTTATTATTTCAATTCCCGAATAATCTGGCAGATTATCTAAGTTTCCGCTTTTGCTATATGTTTAATTTGCCTGACATTTTTTGTTTCAGTCGACGAACAGCCAGCCTTTGAACGGTACGACAACAAACAGTAGCTCCAACAGCGCTGTCGTCAACGGCAACTCCAACAACAACACGCAGAACAACAGCAGCAGCAATACCGCTCCTGGCGGGGACAAACAGCAACAGCAGCACGAAGCGGCGCACACGGTCGAGGATTATCATTTCGATGAAGATCATTTGGAGGGTAAGTGTGGGACTGCAAGGTTAAGAGACTCAATTTTCATGGAGGGCCAAAGTGAGACTTCAGGGGATTCTCACGCAAAATTATTTTTCTCCGGATGTGAAGCTTGTAAAAAATTTTTTTTATCATTGTTGGGGTATTTTTACGGATAGATTATCATGTAATGTATTATGGCCAAATGCTATTCCTCTGACGTAATTTCAGTTTTGTTTCAATTTAAATCTGCTAATTTTTAATACTGTTGTGGTTACGAGATCGAATTTTCAGCTTGGCCGTGTCCGTGCTCTTACATTTATTGTGTACAAGATGTACCGGTTACGAATTCTTTTAATTTTTTCGTTGGATGGCGGTCGGAGCAAGGGTTGGTTCACAGCCTCAACTGTTACGTGTGTTGTTAGGGAGATCGAGTTGGCGTGATATTGTGGTAAACATGTCGAGTTTCAAACCACATACAAGCATGTGATATGTTGGTTTCTCGGCATGAAAAAAGACGTTCTTGCATCGGATTCTTTCGAGAGATAAAAAATGGATCTACTTCGAGAATCTAAAACACGAAAGTCGACGGCAAACGTCGACGTAGGCCATTTTTGCATTTCGTAGGATCAGAAGGGTGTGGTGTACCATTAGCACCAGAAACCAGGTGAAAAGTGAACAGTTCGCCCTCACACCGGATCAATTTAAGCTAAGTGAATGATGATTTATAATATGATTGATATCTGTTTTCTTACGTTGATGAAGGAGCGTTCTGAATGAAATATTTAAGAAGGTATGTGACAACGCTCCCACAAGAGATTCAAATTTCCTTCACAATTTAATGAACGTTATGATTATGAAGTTACTGAACTTTTGGACGTTGGTGCGTAATCACTAGCCTTCAGACTATAAATCTCAAAGAAGTAACTCTTGAGTTTAGCTAGCCTTTAGTAATCGCTGTCACACTCGAGCAATCATTTAATTAACAAGTGAAATTGAAGTAGCGTTAGCTGAGCCTCAAAGAATACGTGTTCCTTGCATGTGTCGTGCAAGGAAATAAATAGAACACAGAATAACGTATGCTTCATTGTTGAATGGTGGACGTTGAAGCGGAGTGTGAAAAGATCTTAAGCTCACTCAGAGCTATCAACCTTTTAGTCAATCGTGGGACAGATCAGAACTTGAACCGCTCTTCCAAGTAATCGACCAATTTGAACCAAGATAATGGTGTCAAGTTCGATTTTTAATAATAATTTTCCAGCAAACCCGCTCTTGTATCGAGATCACTATATGGTGCTGATTCAAGTGATAACTGTCGAGGTAAGAAATTAAGAAGGAAATTCCGAACCTAGGGAATTCCAAAGAACAACCAAACCTGGAAATCAAGTCCAAATAAATTGGTCGTCCGTGAAAGCGTTATTTTTAAACTGGCAAAATAATAGGCAGTAATTGATGGAATTTTCAACTATTCAATCAGAAAGTTTTGCTCGATAATCGTAACTGATTCACTATTTTAAACCATGAAAGCATAGCCCTCTTCTCCAACGAGCATATAAAGCACAGATTCGCCTGAACCTATTTTCCGTATCGGGCCCACACCCTGAGTGCCTCGACTCCATCCTCGGTAGTCAGTAGGAGTCAGTAGTATTTTTCATACCTAAGCTAATAAGTTCCCTACGTCATCCAGTTGATATTGTACTGCTACCAAAACACTTGCGTTATGTTATACCACATATATTAGAATCAATAACCTCTGTCTCAACTAATCCTTGAATGTGCTGCGTAAATTGATATCTTTGTTTCTGACTTGCAGGACTGTCTAGCACAAGCGGGGGGCCAGAGGGGGCACAGCACGGAGGTCACGGCCGCAGCAGTCACCAGGGCGTGGCCATCGTGCTGCTGGCCGTCATCGGCGCCTACCACGGCCACCATCAGGACGAGGGCTTCATGCTCGGCTCGCCTCTTGCCGTCAAGACCAGTGAGGGACGGGGGCCACGAAGGCTAGATGTCCGGTCACCATACAGAACTGGGTGGTGGATGGAAAGAAAGCTGGGTGGTGGATGGCCAAAGGAAACTTGGTGGTGGATGGCCAAAGGAAACTGGGTGGTGGATGGCCAAAGGAAACTTGGTGGTGGATGGCCAGAGGAAACTGGGTGGTGGACGGCCAAAGGAAACTGGGTGGTGGATGGCCAAAGGAAACTGGGTGGTGGATGGCCAAAGGAAACTGGGTGGTGGATAGCCAAAGGAAACTGGGTGGTGGATGACCAAAAGAAACTGGGTGGCGGATAGAAAAAAGGGGTAGCGGATGACCAAAGAAAACTGAGTGTCGGATGGGTCATTCCATAGCTAAAAAAAACTGAGTGTTCTGCTAATGTCGAATACTGATGCATTGAATGGCCGTGAAAAACTGGGTGTTCAATAACCATAGAACATGAAGTGTTGGAATGCCATAAATGATCAGAGAAAACTGAGTATTGTATGAGCAAAGGTTACTGAATGTTGATGTCTATTAGAAATTAAGTATTGGGTGACTGTAGGAAATGGTTCCGAGTTACCATAAATAATTGGAATGGATTGGCGGTAGGGAACTGAGCATTGGGCAACTGCAGAATGCAAAGGCCGAGTGTCGCGTGAACATAACTGGATGGAGTTATTTTGTCATAGAAATAACCGCTTGCTTCAAGTCGCGAAGCCATTGCTGAAATGGAGGCTTTAGTCTTGAATGTTGAAAATCTGTATTCTTTACACACACCTGAGCAATCATAAAACCAATGAAGAATGAATATCATTCTTTCAAAAACGTAGTGCATACTGAGCGGTCTCACCTAGATAAGTCACACCTTATTGTGGGATGCAGTTCAGTGAGTTCTGGTACACGCGAATGTAAGAGTGAAGATCTAACCATGAATTTTGTCCTAAGCTCTTCTTTTGACATCCCGTGTTTCTGTATTTGATTCCTCACTCGGTAATTCGTCGATACTTCTTGTTTGATTACTTTTGTATATTGGTAGTTAACCTAGAGTAAATCTATACTCCAGTGCACTTATCTGTATATCATTCCTTAGATTACTTCACCACGTACTTTCAAATATTTTTGTACGATAAACAAGTACCACAGTTGAGAGTTGCACTGTTTCTTTACCAGCATGCTTTCACCCCTCCAAGAATATCAATGTCATGAAGGAAATGGGAAATTTCTTTACAAGATAGCTTATTTTTTGCCTCTCCGCAGGCAAAGCTCTGGCACACCTGCTTCTGTCTCCGCCTACACCCCGGCTGCCCCTGCACACTCCCTTGCGGCGGGCTGCCATTGATCTCATCGGTAGAGGCTTCTCTGTCTGGGAGCCTTACCTCGACGTCGCAAAGGTGCGCCTTGGAATGCTCTTTGCTTCTTGGTAGTGATCATTAATGAACTGCGAGCTTTATTATTTGGGTGCCTTTGTACCTGTTGTGATTGCATGAGCTGTCGTTTTCCTGACTTTTGAAGTTATTTACCACAAGCATGTATGATGCTACATGTAAACGAAATGTATATGTAGGGTACTTGAAATCTAGCTGTAGACTTTGTGAGCCTTGTGCAGCTAATAGGAAGAGGGGAAACAAACTTAGGGGTAAAGCATGGATGGTCGTACGAAAATAATGATTATAGAATATTTTTAACTTACACTTAGTTGAGCAAATAAGGCAAATGCGCTAATTTTAAATTGAGAAAAAAATACAGTTTGAAAGTTTGCTTAATATTTTTCTACTTCTCATGTCTTTTTTAAAATCAGTAGTTGTACGGTTTTTTCACTGCTCTTTGAGTATGACGGGGAATAGAGTATAGGAACGATATTTTGTTTCATTGTTTTTGTTTTACTGTCATAATTTATTTTTATCCAGTAATTATCTAGTAATCGGGGTTGCTCAAAACCTCACTAACTAGCGTTCACGATGGTTCGACCCGAGTGTGGGTTGTTGCCATTATCACTGTGAAGAAGTTTGCGTTGGTCATGGAAGAACTGGAGCTTTTTAAAAACACTGGCATAGCAGCACTATCAACTTACTTCCAGTAATTTGTTGTCACTACTTTGTCGTGGCATTTCTCTGTATTTTTGTTTTCAAGGCCATGCACAAATCTTCTCATTCTGTGTGTTTTTGAAAAAACGTGTGAAATTACGCTGTGCTTCTGGAAACATCTTTTGCTCGTAGATACCCTGAAGCTTCTGTACTTAGTTTTATTTCACCTGCTCTCTGATAGCCAGGTCATGCCACTAGTTGATATAACATAGGCAAATATGTTTTGTAGGCCTTTATTCCTAAAAAGCGTTTTTTAGGCCTGTTTTTAACGGAGTTAATTATTGGGATCTCAGCTCATGTGGCGCGTCTAAATGAATTACGAAAATAAACTTGCTTTGTTCAAAATTTAATTTCGTCTTACGGAAAGTGTAACTGTGGTGGTATGTGTACCTGATTCTGCCGTGTTGTACTCTTTATACATTCATCTGAATTTAAAAGCTCCCTAAATGTTGCGCTTTCATTTATTTCAATGGTGGATTCGTATGTACGTCTACGCACTTTCAAGATACTACACCTTATTTTCTATACCGTTCAAGCATTTTTGACATACTACTCACATCATATTTACGACGATGTAATACACTTGCAAATACTTCAAAACTAACCGTGTTCTAGGTCGTGCTAGCATTACTGGAGCTGTGTGCTGACACCCACCATCTGGCTCCCTCGATGAAATATGGCCTGCCATTGGTCCCCGAGGCTGACTCTTGCCGCACTGCTAGCCAATCATTGACGCACGTTGCGGGAGCGCGGCCGGGCGTGTTGATCACGAGCCTGGCTCGTGAGGTGGCCCGCTACAACACGCTGCAGCAGAACGCGCAGAGTCTCCAAATGAACCTCCACCTCACCACGCTCTTCAGGGCCAAGACCGAGATCCTCAGACTTATGGAGTACCTCATACAGAATCATCGGGGCAGCATCAACATTCTCATGGTCGAAGTGAGCAGACGAACGGGCTTCGATAATGGTCTCAGTCTTGTTTGCTTGAAGTGTTGTCTTCATTTATATAAGGTTTATAGCGGTGCTTGTATGAACGAGCAGTCAACGTATTAGAAATGTGTGTTCCTTCTTTTTCACTGGTTGTGATCCAATTGAACCGTTGTTCTATGAGCTACTTAAAGATTTATCGGAAATATCCACTCCTGCTCATGAAATCTTTGTAATTTGCGCAGGTAAAAGCCATTGGAGTAAAGTTTATTCTTCCCATTCAGAGATTATATCAGCAATCGCTAGGTTTCTTTATTTTTACTGGTTTTGCTGACTTCTGATTGTGTGGATTTTACCATTCCACTGAGTTACATTGCCTATAGTCTTCCTTATTTTTATCTTGTTATTAACAGCCACAGTTTTTTTACTTGGAAGTAAACGTCATCTCCATTTAGAGACCTTTTATGGGGCATCAATGTTCAAACAGCAATAAACGGTAGTTCAATACAGTAAATGACTAATTGCTGTTTCTCGCTGGTTACGAGCAATATTTTATCATCTCTCTAATCATGCACGTGACGGCCTCAAATGCTTCCATATCTTTTCAAAGAGTTATCCTGGACAACGTTAGCACTTGAAAAATGTATGGATTATTGCTGAAATAGTCTAACAATTGAGCCCTGGTCAAAACACCAACAGTGTAGGACAGCGGAGGCTTAATACGTCCTTTGCATTGATACGCATCACTGTGGCTTAGGTGATGGACATCATCCTGCACTGCGTGGACACGGGTCACCTGCGAGGAGGACGCGGGCTGGGCGAGGTCTTCCCTGCCGTGTGCAGCTTCTCTCAAGTGTCCCACTGCCCCAACACGCGCCGCATCGCCACCGGCTCCCATCAGGGCGCCATCGCGCTCTACGACCTCCGCCACTCCAAGTGCCAGGTAACGCCGTCAGGTCTTACCTTACCGAGTGCCTCTCTCAACTGAGAGGTAGGAGGGAAGCTGTAAGCTTTGAGTTGTTATGTTCACTCATATGAAAGCTAATGAGACTACCATTTTATTTCTGAGCTCACAGTTCTATTGTGCGTGTTGCTCCACGCAACCATAGATAATCTGTGTATGCTTACGTGAATTCGAGTTTTCTTATGTGCTTATAAACTTATAAAAGACATCATTTAGTGTCTGAGATTTCTATTCATAGTTTTCCATTTATGTTTGCCCATGAAACGTGTGATGCTAGGTGCATTTTTGGGGGAGGCAAAAATATATTCACAGTGCTTAGGAAACAAAGGCTGCTCTGCATGACGGAATGCTAATATATCCTTAGGTGTCTTAGAAGTTCTGGCCTTGCTTTGTATAACAATTTGAGTGGTGATATGCTCTCAGATGCGAAAGTGTGATGGAAGTTCGGGCTATGAAATAATTTCCCCTCTGCAGGTCATCTCTGCCCATTCAAAAGCCGTGACAGCAGTGGCTTTTTCTCCTGACGGCAAGCATCTCACGTCGTACTCGATGGCTGAGAACAAGCTTTCCTTCTGGCAGACCTCGACTGGAATTTTTGGGTTGGGCACATCGCAGACGAAGTGCACCAAGTCTTTCAGCACGGTGCCCGTACCCGAGATCGTGCGTCTCAACCCGCAGCGCTCCCCTAAACTTGTTTGGATTTCCAACAAGACCGTGGTCCTAATGCTCTCCGATGGCACGGAGCATCGATTCAACGCCTAATGCGTACATCACTCTCATTATGATTTACTTGAACTCCTTTCCGGGAACATTGTGAATTTTTTTGTGTTACGTTGGGACGGACGTTGTCTAAAGATTGACAGTCTGTGTAGCATTGTGAAAAGCTATTGCTTCTTCATTTTGTTTGCGTTCTGTCATTTTTTCGTGGCGTCATCTCAAACAAAACCTAACCCCACGTCACGGTTATCGCGCATTCCATCATTATACGTAAGATATCTCTGACAGGAAAGTAGATAGGCAGAGTTGCCTCTTTCCATTATTTTCGTTTCCGTAAATCGTATTACACCGTGAGAAATAACGTTCGACTTGGTTGCGCTACCTAACAGCGGAAATACGTTTTGAAAAATACATCTCTTCTGAAAGGTTGGTATGGAATCTTATAGAACTGTTAGCTTTAATTTTCAACTATCCCATTCGACTGTTGCGGCATTTTGAACTTAGTGTTTATTTTAGGAATCAATTAGTGAGCGTTGAGTAATAGAGCGTTGAGTGATGGAGCATCGAGCTGTCCTTTGAAATACAATTACTCAGTGGAAGTATACAGTACTTATTTAGAGAAACATTCATACTGTGTGTTAATTTGTCCCATGTTTCCAGGGGAAGATTTCGTTTGAGGTCAGTAGGCAGCGCTGAGTAAAAGGCTGTTAAATCGATGATCTCCGTGACTTGGTGACGTATTCGTTCGGTGGCGTTTGAAAGTCATTTAGTTACATACTTGTTCGTTATACAAGTTTAGGTTGCGTTTTGTTGCGAGCAACTTGGATGGATGAAACTGAATGTAAAAATTCAAATAATTTTTTGTTTACTCTATTTGAATTACCACCAAATCCAGCTGCTCACACTACAACACAAGGATGGTCATTCCTTCAGGAAATAAATCCTTTGTTATTGATCCTACTTTTTTCCTAGTCAGTGTTTTTAAAGAAACTAAGATGGCAGAGCGTGAAACAATATTGTCATGTAACAACTACAGTATATTGTTGAACATATTAAGGAACTCTCCATCAAGTTCAAAAAAGCTATGGGGTTGTAAGCAGTTTTTTTTGTCGGGTTTGAAGCATTACTATTGATCTTGTTGAATTTTGTCATCGAGGCCATCAAGCTTGCATCGCTTCCACAACGAAATTAATTTTATAATTTGCTGAACGGAAAAGATTTTTTGGATGCAATATGAGTGCACACACACTCGAAGACAGGGTTGTGATGTTAGCTCTGATTTAAATAAAATTTGAAAATTTAGACCTGAAATATGTAAAGCCAATCCGACAGCCCTGCTGGAGGGGGAATTTCTTTCTTATGACCAAACGAGCAACCCGACTTCTTTGCATGTCTAGTCTTCATCGAATTTATGAATGAAAAATTGTTAACTCAAGTCCCAAACTTAGGGACTTCTCAATTTCAAGGGATACGTTATTTAATAGAATGGTATGAAGTGATCGGGTGAGGTGGGTCCACTTCTTCAGCTCTTCTCACATTGTTCATCCAAAGCAGTTTTAGGAAGCGGAGATGCGTAAACAGTGTGTTTTTCTTGCCATCTTTTCCGGTATCCTCAGAGGAGAAATATTTAGTCAATGCGGTGCCAATTGGGGTATTGAATCACAAGGCCTAGATTTTGCTGAGAAGATTTCGTCACAAATAATCGTGTTCTATTCATTTGAAAAAGTTGTGTCCTGTTGATGGTCTCATTCCTGGAGTGCATTTTATCATAAAAAATTTTTGAAGGCTGCAAAGATAGGAAATGAGTTTGCTGCAATGAGTACTCTGAGACCTTGCTATGGATATAAACATGTTTAAGGTACTCGAATAAAATGCCAAAATCTTGTGAAGCTGTAAGGAGTTCCACCCTCTCTGATTTATTTTGAATGCTATTAAAAATATCGCTTTGAGACAAAGGACGCTCATGAGCTTTTTTACCAATAATGGCATGAAGGCAGTTCAGGAGTGTTAGTTTAAGGATACGTTTTTTTTTAATTTAACAGGTCTTCCTGTGTTAGTTTTTTCCTTTTATTCTACCGTTTCCCTTCTCCCTTCTCTTTGCATCCTTGGCGACGACTTTGTTGAGCGACTGCTTTTAAACCCGTTAATTTTTGTGCCCATCCGCATTTAGTTCTTGTCCTCGATTTTAAAATGCTGTTATTTAAACGACATGCGAACTTGCAGCCACTCGTTCTTCTCGCAGCCGTTATGATTTCGGGTGCATTTATTAATACCATTTCTTGCCACTCTTATGAAGAGAGAAGCCGAATTTTGGTGAAGATTTGCAAGCGCGAGTAGATACCGTGAATCATCTTCCTATCTTGTACTGTTCGGAAGTTTTTCTTTTATTTGTGCATTTTAATTTCTTTACTCTGACTATTCAAAATCATCTACACAAGGTCTAGTTTTTAGACAAACTTGATCAAATTCTTGACTTTTTTTAACATTAGGACAAAGCACCTATCAATCTAATAGATTGGTTCTACTAGTCAATCTTGAAGTGCTTCTTCAGTTTAACAACTTTTGAATCGTTCTTTCTCCGTTGAAAACATGCAATCTCGATGATGACCAAAAAAAAACGTTGTGAGCTTGCACTTAGATCTTCCAGTTGTAGGAGGCCATTCAAGATTATCTTTCCATCTCTCGCGCATGCACTTCCTAAGGACGCGTAACGCAGCAAGTGGGCTGTTGCTTGATTTCCCTGCCATGTTGGAGGTGTTCTAGATGACCTGAAATACCGGTTGTGTGCAGAGAACGAAAGGATGGAGCTAGGATGCTGCTTATAACTCGCATTCATATTGTTTTATTTTTCAAATTCTCACTAAAATCGAGAACACTGCACTGCTGCAAAAGCTACTGATACTTCCTTCTCCGACTGCGTGGTGTTTCTTGTATACAGAATTTTAGCTAGCAGATCTGATAGTCAAATAAGCTGCATAGATTGTAACCAAATGCGTATTGTGAAGTTAGTTCTCTTCGAGTAGCCGTGAGCTGATCTTCATTGGAAGCCTATTTTATGTGAACGCATACAGGTCAATTACACGTGTTATTTATTCTTAATGATGAGGACTAGTCACACAAGACTCGCTCTTTAATGTATTATGGTGTCATGGTTGAATTTGTTCTTGCACATCTCTTCAGAACTTTCGACATGCGGTGGACGGAATGTGAGGCGCTTGTGATGAGCTGTAATTCAATAAAAGTAAAAACATGACTTCGTGCATTTTTCTGAGGGGTCAAAAGGCTGATGGTGACGTGCCTTTGCTGTGTATTTTGGGCAGTTGTTTCTAAGTTCTTCTCCTTAGTCACATTAGCCGATTAGTTTGTGCCACAAATTATATTTTCTGTGTTGGGCAAGCATTCTTTGTGAAGAGCATATCGTTTAAAAGTATAAGGCTGATGATTACGTTAATGTAATGCATGTATAGTATATGCCTTATAACAAATCTCTCGTTGTACAATATTACGCTGTGTGTGCATATTTTAATTCCTATTTTATTTTAATTTAACTGGATTTCTCTTGTATGAGGTATTATGCCTGGGTTTTAATAATTTTTAGTGACGTGAACGTCAAATTTATTTCACATTAATATCATCATAGTTTTTTCTATTATGCTAGTGCTTTGTGTTGTTACTTCCTGCATTCCTGCCTGCGGAATTTACAGCCCTTTTCAATAGCGTCAAAATTCTGCGGTGCCTTGATTTGTTTTCTACATTTCATTTTTTTCTTGCCCATCTCCCACGAGGTTGCACGAAAGTGACTTACTCTTCGGCATTCATTTTAGACATAACGTTGATCATTGTAGAATTTTTGAGCTCCTCACGAGTGGGTATGCTGATAATATTTGTCTTCGGCATCGCATTTTAGAAAATGGATAATGATGGCTTGAGCGCAAAATTAGCGAAGCGCGTTTGTTGCAGAAGTCAGCTGTAGGTTAGTTTAATTTTTCTTCTCGTCTTTTATGTATCGGGGACCAACGAACGTTTTCCACGAATATCGTAGTTTTTGTTTCCTCATTTTCCCATTGAACCTTCCCGTGTCCTTGTACTCACGCCGACTGTTGGCGAGCTCTTGCGAGCTGTGCTCACCAAGGCGCAGACCTTTTCTGTTTTTGTGGTGCATCCTGAAAGTTTTTTTCAATTTCACTACCTGAAAGCAGAGTTTTGTCCAAATTTACGGTGCTTGCTTGCATCGATTAGAAGCTCTGCTCGCAAATAATGATTATTTTTAAAGTCACTTGGTTCGTCCAAGTACCTCGTGATGAATTTGGCAGGTATTCACATTTTCTCTCTCTTCTGTCGATGCTCTTTGGAGTTGGACCATATCGCTGTCGCACTCTGCAGTGCGCTAACTCAGATTGCAAGTTTTAATTGATCAGATGCTAAGGCCTCTGCTGTTAGAACTTTCTACTGCTACTTCTGATATCTAAACCCAAATGATCATGTAATCAAATGTAAGCCAAAAAAAAGACAGTTCTTCCATTCAAACATAAATTAAGTAACTTATTTTCTGATGTATTGTACTTATTTAATATATTTCGTTGCTTCATTCAACACCACTGGAACCTGGAATGTGGATACTGCCATAAATAAATATGCGAGCATACCTTGCTTGTGTTCCTGACGCCATGTAAAGCCTTATTATTTTATTGTTTTGCTGTAATTTTAAGTATAAATAATTTTACCAATGTTTCCTACACCATTGGATTTTGTTGAACTTTCGTGTTTTATGTGCATGAAACTGAAATGGCGAAAGGACTTTAGTTCAGTTACATACGTGACAACTTTTCTGAGAATAATGAGAAGTACATAGTCACTGTGCTGGCAGTGCTTCGAAATTGCTGCTGTGGCCATTGAGGAAAGTTGATTCGGGAGAAACGTCGTTAAAGTGTCCTGTGGTGCGACCTGCTTTGGGGCGTGGGATACCGCAACTTGAACAAATTCTTGCATTTTAGCTTAATTTTCAAGTTCATCCAATGCATTGGAAGTATTCTTATATACTTGACAAGTGCCTGAACCTGTGGGAAACTCTTTATAATCAAACAACGGTATCAATGGACGCGGGCGGTATCCAAATCGTCCATGATGTTGGTGCATCAGTTTAGACCAAACACATCCAATTGAGCAATTCCAATTCTGTTGTCAGATTATCGGAAGTTATTCACATCAGTGTTGAGCTGATATCTTGAAAGTGACTGACACCGATAGTGAGTCGTTCCTCCTTTGCTGGAGATGTCTGATCGCTGACGATTTTAATATATCTTCTGATGTTTCCTGTGTGAATCTAGCACGGGGAAATATATAAATGTCAAAACATAAAAGCACTGGCAGAAAGAAGTATAATGGTTCTTTTGACATGTCTATTTTTTTTTCAATCTTAGCAAGTTTTTCAGGCTGAATAAACTTGACGTCCATCCTTTGTTATCAGACTAAAAGTTTTCCCTAGGAGCAGTCCTTGTTTCTCTGTTGGAGATGGTAGATTCATAACTGCTGGTGATTAACACATCACCAGCATCTTCAATTGTTTGATTGCTGTATTATTATCCAGCATCTTGTCTCTCATTTCTGAGCTATCAGGAGCTCAAGCACCAAACAGCACACAAGGCCGCACCAACGACAAAGCATAAATTTATCCTTAATTTTGTACATGTCAAGGCATTGAGCCGCTCTCATCCGTGCAGCACTCCCAGGGAGAAACTGTTAGGTCACGAACTGACCTTTTTCTAGCTGAAATAAATCAGGTTTTTTGTTTTGTTAAGGACCGTCTTTTTTCAGTTCACTGCTGTCCTGTTTTTCAGTACCTCTGACTTTCTTCCTCAATTTTATCTTGTTGCCTAACCTTCCATCTTAACTTGTTCCTATGCGCATGGGATCCTGTACGAAAACACACCTTGTGCATAGGTTCCGCATTTTCATACTCCATACTAAATGGTCACGTCATCCTTCTCTTTAAACTTCTTTGTTGTGGTGAGGAAAGCTGAAACTAACTTAAAATCAATCAATCCCTCATCCATAAATCTGTAATTAACGTAATAGTTTTTGTACATTAATTTCCAGTGTAAAACCAATTTTTTCAATGTTCCATTGTCATTATTTTTTAATTTTAATTACTAAGAAATACTAAATTTTCGCATAAGGCATGACTCGCAGTGTTCACTTGAGAAACGACTTGCGTTGTAAAATTTCCGATCCCTCACGGAGAACGTGTAAACTAGTTTGGCTTAACCGAGTGCCAATGCCCTGAAAGTACGCATATTATTTTTCCCATTCTTGGAGTGAATTCTTTAACACGTATAAGTCAGTCTCATTTTATATTCTAGTTTAAAGACCTTGTGTGAATTGAATTATGATTTCATGATTTACCTTCTCTGTTGTTGCTTTTTGTAATGTGGAGACTTTGAAGACCATACATAGATCAGGTTGCGGAGTTGTACTTTGGAAAGTAAAGTTAACATCATCTCACATTCGAGGGCACCTCACGATAGCAGGTGACACAATCTTCCGAGCGTCAAGTAATTTCTTTCGGCACATTGCGTGAAAATGCCCGGATGTTGAATATTGCAGTAGATGTTATGGGACCCATCGTCCCTTGTTGCGGTTTTGTGCTGGGAAGTTGCTCGGTGTCAACGTCTATAGGAAATTATAAAACTATCAGCTGTGCATTATGCTCCACGCTAGTTATAATTTCGCGTCATTTGTGAATAACCAAAGAATAATTTTTGCATTTCTTTCAACTGCTCTGCTGTTATCGAGTGAACAGGAGCGCTCTTCAATAGCAAGATTGAAAGATTTATGAAAAAGCGTTTGAGGAAAATAATACACTACTGCATTTAACTTGATGAGTTGGATGCAAGTTTAAATATATAGCGTACGTAAGTGGTGTGTCTGTCACAGTCGTTGTAAGTTAGAAGTTTATATGTCAAGAATTCTTGCGTGCTTGCGAGAAGGTTGAGTTTTTGTGAATAAATTGGAAAAAAACGCGCGTGTTGAACTTTTATGAATGTTACTTGAGTGAACACAGTGTTCCTTGTTATATGGTCCTATAAATTAGTGTTAATGTAGTCTTTAAAATCATTGTTAATGATGTTCTTGTGAATTGTGTTATGGAGAGTAGTCGTATGTAGTTTTCATCGAGGACGAGTAGGTGAATCTGTCGGTAATGTACAGTTGTCCTTCAGTGCTCCAACCATAAAAATAACTGAGTTATAAATTTTTCTTTTCATAAAAGAACGTAAATCGTCATTATTCATTCTTTCCCGTATGTAGAACCGAGTGTTGCTTAAGATTGCCTAATCTCCCTTTTTATTCTTACTTCACATGAATGCAATTGAGAAAATCGGTATGCTCCGATGGTCGGTAAAAAGAGATTAACCTAAAAGTTGACATTTTGGGCCTTTTTGGTTTGAAATTCTCTCACTGCGACGTTTACATTTCCCAAACCGGTGTAAATCGTGCAAACCTATTAACAAATTCAGTGGGGGAAGGCATCCATATTTTTCAAGTCGATGTAAATATAACTATTCTATTAGAAAATTCTGAAAGGAAAGCAAAGGTAACTTATTTAGCCCAGCTAACCCTGTATAAAGATACTTATCACAAAACTATTTCTACCATCTCATTTGGATCTAATGAAATTAATTTTCTAAAAGTCTCACGTAACTAAAGTGCAGCGTGCAGCGTCCTTATGCAAACGATGGTTGTGCGAACTCGAAAGTAATTTATTTTTTTATGGCGGTCTCAACTGAATCGAGTTATAATTTTGCGTACAAATCAAATAATTTTAATAAAGAGATAAGTAAGTAGCAGTTCCAAAAGAAGCTTTTTTCAATGTTTAGTGCTACATTTGAATGTGTCTGTCACAAGTTCTATCAAAGTGTTGGTGTTGATTGCGGAATTATGGCGTGCTTAACAGAAAGACAATTATTTTGTCTTTTCTTGCGTTGTATATCATGTAGCATTGCCCGTTCTTTTGGAAAATGAAATTGTCCTCAATCTTCTCATGCACGACCAGTTCCTTCGTTCTTGTTTATTTCATTATCTTTGGGCTTTCTACTTCTCTTAAAATTGCATTTATGGTTCTGTTGAATTAATTTCTAACTTCTAGTTTGGTAAACTAAAGCTACAGAATAAATAAAGTGCGCGACTGCGCTATACTGCTCATTATAAAGTGGTTGGCGAATGCATGACTTTGTTGACGCTAGCGTTGGCTTAGTTAAAAGTATTGTGTCGTATGTCAATGTAATATATTCTCAATACTTCTTCTCTTCTAATGTTATCTATAAGTGAAAAGCGATACAAATTTTCTTTTCAACTCAAAGCTTGTGTTGTACAACTTCAACTAATATTCCATTTATATCTCGGAAGAGGTGGGTAGAAAAATTACGGATTTTAAGTTTTCAACCTGTGTTGTGCGGGGATGTTAATCACTTTTTCAAATGAATTCGTAAGAATTACTTTGAATTGGAGCAACTAACTGATCAGTGGATATATGTGACTGTCAGAGTTTTTACATCACCCGTCGCAACTTGAAACTTTTTACAAAGGACCATGAGAGTGGACACAATTGTGATGATTATCTATTCCTTGTGGAAATGTTTAGGTGAATGAAAAACCTAAGAAACATAAAGCGCCCGCAAGTAAGCTGTATTTGCTTGTCTTGGCCTCTGAAGTAGTTTGTTTCTAGCTGATGAGTTTTAACCCCGTAATTTTCTTATTGCTTAACGAAGAACTTTCAGTACAGGTACTGCTCGGGCACATTTGTTATGCATTTTAACGCTGACCACACAAGTACTATATGGTGGTATAATGACAATGTTTATACTGAACTTTGGTATCCTGAAGTTGATGTTTTCCTCAGGAAAGTGCAATTACTGTATCGATGGGAACCAGCTTTCCCTGCAGGAATTTGTGAGGTCCCGAGCTAAAGATTAGGTACGCCTTTTTTTTTTGTCGGAAAAAAATTGGTTTTTATTTCGTTGTGACCATCTTTTTTCGGTTCATTGCTCTCTTTCTTTTCAGCACCTATTACTTTTTTCTTCGACTTTTGTCTTGTTTCACAAACTTCTTTCAGTTTCTATACACAAAGTGTGAGGACACTCCTTTGTGAATGGATTCACCTTTCCATTAATTCCGTGCTAAATGGTGTCTTCCCCCTTCCTCTCTTGAATACTATTGTTATGGTCAAAGAGGCTTAAACTAAATTAACTTATCGAATTGGAAGTTGATGTTGGCTCTATCATATAGGCTGAAAATTTTTTTAGTCAAGTGTGGAGCTGGACGAGTGCCGAACTAAAGAATTTCATTTCGTGATGAACAGTTATTTCAAAACATCTTTCATCTTGTGTGAATCTGACTTATGCTGGCTGCACGATACAAAAATTGCTATTGCTTCAAAAAGATGAGAGACTGATTGAAATAGATAGCTTCTCGCTTTCTAGCATGTGTTATCGAACGAACATGCTAACTCCCAAGCTAATTCCTCTGCCCTTTCCCTACAATATTTTGACTTGTTCTACTGAACCGAGACACTGCTATATGCACATCCTCACATAGGGATCAGAACAGGAAAAACGTGTGTTCCATTATCGAGACAGAAGCAAACCGTTATCGTGATGCTACTTTGGTGAAATTCAGTTATTCCAGATCAGACTGTGAGCATGGCATAACTTGTTATATGTTTATGAAAAATTAATGTAATAGAGATGAAATGGAGTGAACAAATGAGTGTTATATTGTTACTATATGGTAAGATGCATGTTATAGTTCGCGTCGGACTAGCTCGTTTTCGTTGTAGTAGCGTGTGCGGTCCTTTTATTTACTGTGTGAAACGTTCAGTTGAAATGTTTTTGACTGTGCTATGTGCGATGTCGTTAACTGTGAAAATATCCTGTACCATTTTGCTCGTTGTGCTAAGCTTTTCTTATACGCAGATACTTTCCAAAGAACATTGCTCTATGTCTTTTTGCTCTTCAATTTCTTGGGTGGGAAGTCGCAGCTGAACTGATGCACCGATACCTCTTACAGCTGCTTATCGTTGTCAATATTGTCAACGAGTGCTACGGAACAAATCAAGGCACCAGAGTGAATTTTAAGAATATATTTTAATCTATGCGGTTTATTGATCGTAATCGAGTGGCTATTTTAGCTGTTTTGGTAACTCCGTAGTAATTCATAACATTGTTTTAGCTATTTTAGTTCTTCCTTAGCTATTCATACCACAACTCCAAAGTAGTTTTTGGAGTTGACTTCATCGTGAAACTCGCACACTAGGCACAGGTTTCATTCAAGTGTCAAGTGACGAAATCTCTGGGGAGTTCTATAGGGTTGTCCTTCATGGCACATCGTAACGGATGCGTAGGATTCTTGTGCTCACCCGATAGGCGCTGATGTGTGCGTGCCCTCACAAGTGTACTCTGAATTAAGCAGAAATGTGCTGGAGGTTTCGTTGCTTGACCTTCTATTCTTACAATTTTTTTCGATTTTTCGAGAATGTATTAGTTCCCGTTTCTTCGCGTTGCACCTATTCATTTGTTCGAGATGCGGAAAGTTTTTTTTCTAGCTGTAACGAGGCATTTTAAAAATAATTTCTGTATTTCTATTGCACTAGAAATTGCAAGCCTTTATGATGCTAATTTTGCCAAATCATTTCTACTTTGTTCTGTAATGATTGCTTTGAGTCATTGAAACCACATTCAAATACCTCACAAAATTTTGGTAATTGTTTTTTCAATTCACAGTGTCAGCGTGCACACGTGTGATGCAGCACAGAGTTTGTTATAAGACGTGAGTTTTCAAAGTATGTTTTTTGTTTTTTCTTTCAAACACCGAGCCCTGTCTTGTCCAAGCTATCGTTCTTTATCCATGCAACGTTCATCTTCTGTGTTGTCGAATTGTGTGGACTTGTGACCCTCGTTTGGAAGGATATTTTATGTTGTGTATGATTTATCTCCTATCATTCTTCATTTATATTGCTGATGGTAAACAAACGACTCAAAAGTAACCTAAAGTTAGCGTACTGGGCGTAATATGTCGTCGTCTTTATGATTCGCTCTCATAGCTGCATAGTCTGTTCAGACTTCTTTCTAGGTAAGGAATAAGCAACTTTCTTTTCAGTCTTGTGACGATCCAAAGTTTTACAGAACTGTACTTCCAAAAGTTCTTTCTATTGTAGATTGCCTATCGTCGGGTGACGAGTAGTGTGCGAGTGTGTGTGAGAAATGTTACTTCGTCATTCAATTTATTTTGACGAAGGAAATACCCCGTTGGTCTTCGACAAACATATATGAAACCGAATCGAGCGCAAAATTTTATTTATCCTACGTTATGCAATGTCACGCACGTGAACTGGAGATCATCCGTGTTCTGTAGCTTAGAATTCTATTTACGAGCCCAGGAATTTTATTTGTGATGTGAGCTTATTTGTGGCGGCTACATTTGCGGATTAGTTAACTGTAACGAACAAAGTTACTGTTTCACGTGACTGAACTGACATCCTATGTTTCAGCGACTGACTGAACGTAAACGTGATTTCTACTGAAGGTGAGAGTCAATGGTATGTTTGTCATAACTGTTATCAGACTAGGTGTCCAAGTAGTATTCCAGCTACTTCCAGTTCGTTGAATACAGCAGCCAGTGAAGAGACTTGAACTTTTCTCCGTCAATGTTCACCTCGTGCGAGTGATGGCTAGTATCGATCCATTTAAGTTCTAATTTCTGTCTCATTTCTTTTCACTTGCTTATTAAAAAGGTCTACGTCATCTGTTCTGATGGCTTTTCTCAACTGATTTCTTAAATACACGAATATATCTGAATAAATTGAATCTACTGGTTGGGAAAGACATCTCGTTCCAAATTTGCCCGTAGCCAGAATATTCACAAAGCCACCAAAATCTCGCACAAATATCGCTGCTACTGAATCTGCCGCGTAGAAAAATGTGTGCAGTACAGGATGTCCTAGAATGTCTCACTAAAGGACCTTTAATACGACAAAAATTTACTCGTGAAGTTTACATTTGCAATTTATTACATCAAGGAAAGAAATGCAAATTGCACCTAAACTGGGCGAACATATGAACAATTGCAAGAATATGATGTGACTATGATATTTTGGATTTTATTTTTTCTTAGGTGCTATGGGCAATTAAGTGACGATTATTTAAGGTAGACAAGATCATAACTTATGCTGAACCTCAAACTAAAGTTCCTCTAGTTAAAATTCTACCATCTCCACATCTTGGTTGCCACCATAACATCACCGTCGTCTTCAAAAAACATGGAAAAATGTCAAAACATGCGACCATATCTTTGTAATTATTGTGTGTGCTTATGCATTCAGTGTACGTAACAGTACTTATTTCATTAACCGAATCATTCGCCGAAATTGGCTTGATGAATAATTTTTCAAGAAGGTTGTTAAACATAACATTCTTTCTTGACATCCTCAATGATCCTGTTCGGTGCCTCGTTCAGAACAATTCATGTATGTATAAAGGTTATTAATAAATAACTTATTTTCATACCAATCAAGTTAAAATGAAACGGGCCGTACAATTTCTAATGTGATTTAATTCACTGAGATTCAAACGAAAATTGAAGAAATAGCAAAACATTCAAAACACATTTCTAGACATGAATCTTACTTAATGCTAACAGAAAAATTAGGACTCGACATGGATTCGAAAACGTCGTACCTTAACATTATCAGCTGAACTGAGTCAAAAACCTGTTGATTCAGGCGAATAACAACTGGTATGTATATAATTGATGAGAATTATTGATATGTTTGAGTTCTTGAAGGGAAAAGCAAAATTCCTCATCTTTACTTTGCGTATGAGAATGATTTCAAAGCCTGCAAACTATTGTTCAACGATCAACGACATTACAATAGGGTATTTTCCCTATGTTTTCGCATCATGAACACACGAAATCCGCTACAACCAAAAATAAAATTCAATTTTCACTGGCGAGATTCCTCATATAATTACACCCACTGACTAGGGCAACTAAAACGAATAACAAGCATTTGATCACGAAACAATGACAGGCTATTAAATCATTCATGGGTGAATGAAGTCTTAATTTTACAAAGAACGTCATTGCAAATATTTTTCGTACGGCTAGCTGACGTACAAAATTTGAACCAAAATGTAGAGCAATGTAAGCAAAATAACGGTGAGGAATAAAAGGACAGAATGGTTAGGTAACCAAGCTAATCTAATTCATTGGAAGACAGGCATTCTTACATTTAAATGGAAAATGAACCATGTAACTAACAAGTGGTAAAAAGGTTTCTTTATACAGGCTGAGTAATCAGGAGTATCGAAACCTGAATCTGAAGGAAACTGCACTACATTTGCACAGACCGTATTATCTTTTATCTAAATCCAAGTTAGCTCGTCGAAGACATTTCTTCTCATTCTATGAAGCTGCTTGCGTTTGGCTCTCCATTTATTGGCTAACCGTTTGAGAGTTTGCAGCTGTGGGTAACCGTTGTTATTCTTGGGCCTTAACCTGCTCACTTGATAAGAACTAGTTCTGTTCGATACTCTCAATTGTCGACCGTTGGTGGAACGTGAAGGAACCAATGGAGGTCCTGGACGAATATTTGGTCTTCCTTTGATTCCTTTACGATGGATCCCGTGAAGCGGTGCAGATAAGGCAATTTCTGGAATGGGCGTTGTGGGTCGAATAATCTCGTTGGTTATGATGGATTGAAAATCGGGGGACTTTGTTACTTCTTGCTGATTTTCTTCTGATAGACTATTGGCTTTACTTGGCGAGTTACTCGGTGCAGAAGTTGAGGAAGCGGTGGCAGAAGATTTCTCCGGAAAGCTTTTCGCATCATAGTGTCGTCTGCGCCTTCGACCAACGTCATAATCCTCGTAGCCAAACGAGTAATCGTACTCGTCATCAATTCCACTCTCTTCGTAGTAATAGTCGTATTCTGGTTCACTAACTGAGCTGTTAGCTATCACAAAACCATCAATTGATGTTGATACGTCAACGCCACTGCTAAAGTTCCTGGCTAGAAAATCATCACGCCCGAAAGGTCGAGTTTCCAAATCAAAGCCATCACCGCTACCACTGTAGCTGTCTTCATCAACGTCACCGTAATTGTCTTCTTCAGCATCGGTGCCGAAATCTAAGCTGTCTGATCGACCAGGAATTTTATCTGGAGTAGGCAAAGCTAATTCTGTACCGTGGCTGGATGAGGGTCTGTCAAGGCTACCGTGGAAAGAATGACTGAAGGAAGAGTCTTGCCTATTCAACGAGCTCTCACTCTCACCAGTTGCGCTCGTTGTAGTTCCACTCGCTCTGCTTCCAAATGCTCCATTATAACCAGTTTCACTGACACCAGTTTGCGCTCCGCGCCCAGCTTGTCCGTAACCATCATACGACGCCTGTCCGCCAAAAGTGGATGAGGATCCATGAACATAGGTTGGCAAATCTTGTCTGCCATGTACTTCATCACCGTGTTTTTCGCCAGCACCTCCTACAGGCCGTGACCCAGCTTGAGCACGTGTTCTATCTTCATTTAAGTCAAGTGGATTCGTTCCTCCAGTCGGCGATGTACGAGTCGTGTTCAGTCTCCCACCAAACTGATCAAAACGGCCACCTTGTCCGTAACGATTAAAACCTTGACCGGCTGGTCTGCTAAAGCCCGGATTTGGGCGACGCCTATCGTCAGATCCTCCTGGCACTCTGTTATCTCCTGGCCTGCTTCCGTAGCTCCTGTCATATTCACTTCCTCCTTGTCTTCGTCCTTGTTCTCGTCCTCCGAATGAGCCATTACCATGGCCTCCAGATTGATGACTTAAGCCAACATCGGTTCTCCGTCTCCCATATCGATCGTATGCATCGCCCCGTTGGCTATGATCGATATCTCTAGAAGTCTCTATCACTGAGTCTCCTGAACCAGCCCTGTCGCCTCCCACACCTACACTTCCTTCCAGAGGCCTTCCATATTGATCCCTTCTGTTGGCTCGATCAAACGAATCTCCTCCACGCGCCCTCTCGTCTGTCACACTTCCGAATAGATTACCCGACGGAACATCTCTGCTTCCATCCGATGAGTCGGTGGTTACTCGTTCCTCCAATCCACTTTCTTCTCTTTTACTATCCTGACTATCATCTTCCTCGCTCTCCTCCGTAGGTGGGTAACTGACAGTTACACCTACCGGCAAAGATTGGATGACGTTCGTGACCTCGTCGACAAAGTTATTCAGGCTGTCTGTTGAAGTTGAAATTCGGTCTGTGACAGCATCGAACCCACTAGGGTATGAAGACGCTAGGCCTCGAAAATCGCCTTGGTTGGTCAACTCTGTTGAAAAAATATTTCTTTTGATAGAAAAAATTGAAAAAGTCATGCAATAGATGAATATTAAATACTACTGAATGAGTCATTTCCTAATTTTGAGCATCACTGGGATGTATATTATGGATTTCACAGTTGAATGCTCTGGTCTCAGTTGATTACAATGTTCGCTACACAGAAGCCTCAAGAGCGCGAGATTTTTCAGTTCTAGAGAAAGCTGTGCAATAAAACTGCAGTTTAGATCTTTGGAGGAAACTCATCTTGAAATTTTAAAGTTTTTAAAAACAATTATTTTCGAAGTATCAAAGCAATTTTGATATCAAACTCATAAAAACAAATTATAATAATAAATGATGGCACTTGCAAAATCATTTATAATCATGGCAACGTCCTCCTTACGGACCATATGCATCTGTACCATGGCAGCAAATAAGACTACTGAAGATTTTATTGAATAACAATGAAAATAAATGATGATTACAAAATTATAAACATGAACAATGTCATTAACTTGTCTATGAATACATTTACTGATGAAACTTCCAATTAATTCATTTGTCTTCGAAAATTTTTCAATAATTTATATTCACCTGTAAAATTTACGCAGTAATTCACCTATTTAGAAGCGTTTCCCTCGCTCAAATATCTGTGAAAATCAAAGGAATATATTCATCTCCAAAACTTATTCTTCAATTTATTCAGTATAAAGTCATCTGAATTAATTCATTCATAAAAGCCTCACGCTAACCCTTTATTTCTCGCAAATTTCACTCCAATTCTATAATTAGATAACTTTCAGGAACTTGAAAACGAAGAACACAGCACGCAGTGAAATCATTTTAATTTTATTTCTTTCTTTTCACACCTAATCTATAAAAATAAAGAAACTAAAAAACGATTAGTCCTATTTTTCTTAAACGTTTCGGAGTCCAGCTCCATCATCCGTAAGTCAAATCTGAAATTCACAATGAAAACAGTTAAAAATGCAATGTTATTTTAAATTTTTTCCTATTCTACAAGTAAATGAACTAAATAAACTAAATATAAATTTGCGAAGGGAAGGAAAGGGAAGGGAAAATTTAAAATAACATTGCATTTTTAACCGTTTTCATTGTAAATTTCAGATTTGACTTACTGATGATGGAGCTGGACTCCGAAACGTTTAAGAAAAATAGGATTAATAGTTTTTTAGTTTCTTTACTTTAATAGATTAGGTGTGAAAAGAAAGAAATAAAATTAAAATGATTTCACTACGTGCTGTGTTCTTCGTTTTCAAGTTCCTGATGAACATTTGTCTGAAGAATTATGAATTTCCTGAATAGATAACTTTCATCTTATATCATCAGTCCATTCAGCTGTCAATTAAAGTACTCAGTGTCTGTCGTAGTAAAATATATTCATAAACTTTCTCATCCTTTCATTAGTGAATTAAATTATTACAAAATACTTTTATTCGCCACCGAACAGCTCTCGTAAATATTCTCGCAACAAATAATTATTAACTTCTCTCATGTGCGTCAAAAGCCATTTTGGTGACCAGCGGTAAAACTGAGCAGATCATCTAACCGGCTAAAATCATTCCAGTATTGCTTGATTCTAATTCCGTCAATTAATTAATGGAACAAAATTTCAGTCCTTTCATGAGTGAAAATCACGAGGTTATATCATCATTTAAATCCCCCCTCAGGGGGATACAAGTGTTGTATCAATGGGAATTGGCGATCCCAGGGGGACAAAGTGAGGGCGCGAGCTAAAGGTTACGTAGGCTTTCTTTTTCTTAAAATAACATAGGCTTTTGTTTTGTTACGGACCAACTTTTTTTTGGTTCACTGCTGACATGTTTTTTCAATACCTACTACTTTCTTCTTCAACTTTGATCTTGTTTCATGAACTTCTTTCTCATCTTACTGTTTCTATGCCCTTTCTGCATAGATTCCACGTTCCCTTAACTCCATACTACATGGTGCCTTCTTCCTTCCTCTCTTTGGATCTCATTTGTTGAGGATAGGGAGGCTTAAACTAACTAATAATCTATCATTTAAATTGGGTAGATTCTCAGTGAATTCGTTGAGATAATTATGAGGCTAATCTGATTTAGTAATTGATAGTTAGCAAATAATAGGTGAACGAATGAGCAATCTATTTTTATTTTGTAAATAGAATTTAACTGGTTTATACGATTATCAGTAATACGATTCATTGATTCGCCAAATCAATAATTGATTTCGAATAACTTCAACACATAAAGATGTTCATCAATCAAATTTGCACCTCGGGTGACTTCCCAAAATGCACACATTAAATTTACATCCTTAGCATTAATGAGTCGGTATTAATCAGTTCGAGGTTCTGTTGTCAAAACAAAACTAAACTCCATAAGCTGACAAGCATCTCTGAGCATACAAGAACATCACCTCTGAGTCTGGGCAGCTCGCGCTCGAGGCGAGTCACTCGGTCGTCCAAGAAGCTAAGGTTCTCCCTGAGAGCGGCCACTGCGCTGAACAAGCTGCTCATTGCCGACCTCACGTCGCCGCCGAACAGGTTCACATCTGGAAAGTTGAGTGCTGTCGATGATTTCATTCAAGAAAGCGCCTTTTGGTTTCTCGTGATGTGTCCCAGGACAGAACGTGATATGTTTAATTTCTACAGTGAAGATTGAAGTCATGCAAGCTGTTTTATGGGGATTCATATTCTTTCTACTAATTTACAAAGGCACAAGGAAAAAAATTACTGGTTTTCTGTAAACGGACATGCATAAGCAACTCAATCATATGGAGAACATATCGATTGACACCTCTTCACTCTGACCTCCAAGATGTGGAGGATCGATTCGGTTTATCGTGCAACCGAACGTGTGTGTTCATCATCGTGAGGACCAAAAAGCAAAAAAACATATCGTAAAGTTGAACATTTAAAAAATACTTCAAAAATAATAAAATATTTCAATAAAAACAACGGAACACAACGGGAATACGCCGAAATTTGATTAGTATGAATTTTTGAAACAAAAATTTCTTACTGGCTGAAAGAGCTTCATTACACTAGACATAAAGAATCAATGCTAAGAAATAATTTTACCCGAACTCGGTAATGTAAAACCAAGGAAACCAAAACAGGTACAGCACCTCTAATTCACTTGTGAAAAATGGAATTTGAGCCGAAAATTTTTCAAATGCCATACTAATAGACAGACTACTGCCGAAAACTGAATTGACGATAGTCAAATTGTATTTTCAGTGGCAAAAATTTGATTTCACCAACAGATGTTCCGTAACAGCATCGCATTTAAAATGCTAAAAAAGTGCTGAACCATATTTTTTTGTGGACTGATAAAATCCATGTGCCGCCATTAACATTGCGTCCGAACCTTGTGAATCATGATATCGAAATTAGGAAAAACCTAAAAATTGAAACTAGAAAACGTATCGAATCTACGTAGTAAAAATTATCAGTGAAGGAATGAATGAGCAAAGAATAAAACGAAGCAGCCACAGTTGTAAGTCACAGAGCAGCTCAGCTATATCACAGCAGTAGCTGTATCACAGTAACAGTTTCAGTTGCATCACAGTAACAGTTTCAGTGGTATCACAGTAACAGCAGCATATCACAGCAGCAGCAACAACTGTATCACAGTAGCAACAACTGTACAAGAGTAGCAACAAAAGCAGGAACTGAATCATTACAATATAAGCAGCTGTATCACAATAACAACTGTACCACCGTAGCAGC
>JACJUY010010294.1:0-10453 GCA_014220935.1 Platorchestia sp. MABIK
GACCTGAGCTCAGTGCAAAGATACTTGTCGCATTCCATGCTTTAGCTTGGATGTTGTCTACATGTGTCAAGCAAAAACTTGCGTTTGTTTCAGATGGAAAATTTAATACGAACTTGTGTTTTTTTCAATTTACATCTCCGAAAAATATTTTCTTCATTGAGCTGAAATAGAATTTCTTGGATATTACGCTCTCATAGCCAGGCTATCTTGTTCTGTATAAGAGGTAACCAAGTTAGTTCTTGAATTGACCTTATTTCAGCAGTGAAGTTCGCATTCCTATCAAACAGTCCCAGAGGAAGGATGAACGCTCAAAAACGAGGGTTTTGCTTTAATACTTATATCTTAATAGTTTACAGAAATATCTTAGAATAAAAAGCTCAAAATGGTTTTTACAACAACAACGTCTCCTCAGTCGGAAGCAACAAGACCAAAACAAAACCTGGGATCACGTCTGTACGTCTGCACGTATGTATTGGTGTGATGCAAAAATAGCATCCATAAAAAGGCTAGTCACCAATTTATGGCTGGCAAAATATATAAATACCAATGTTGTAGCGAATTACTTCACTACGTGTTTTGTACCTTGAGGGTACCGCTGTTATGTACATAGAGCTCCGTCCTGTGACTGCTTGGCTTGAGCCATTCTGAAGCCAAAGTTCGCGGTTGCACGACGGTAGCGAGTGAGTTGCGTTCGGACCTTCGTACAGTGCACTTGTCTACGAGCAAGCTAAATAAAGCTTCGTGCCTGATGCTTGTGAGTCTAGTCCGTGCTTGGTGAATCCTACGCCGTATTTTACTATTGTGTTTTAGTTGTCGCTTGCTTTGCGAGGTGTTGCAGTCGGCGGGAGAGTTACGATCTCGTGTATAGAGACGGCTCCCGCAAGACACGCCCTGACTCTGAATGTGTTCTTTTGTATTACTTTTCGTCTTTTAACATACTTGTTATTTATCTGTTCGTGCCACAACTTAACCCTAGTATCCGGGCCTAGCTATTTAGCCGGAGTAGCTAACCCCTGCCTGGTCGGCATCTTGACAAGTCGGCTTCCTAGTGGTGAAACAATTAGCCGGCTGGTTTCACTACATTTGGTGTCAGGAGTGGTTTTTGGCCATGGCGACTTGGTACAGTCGGCAGGATAATAAGTGGGTGCAATAAGGTAGCAGGAATTGTAATAAAAATTTATCGTTTTAATTTAGTAGACAGTTAAGAAAAATCGTGGTATAATTTGAGCTTTGGGTGAGGACAGCGAACACGTCAGAGCCGGCTAACGTAATGCTAAGTCTCGCAGAGGCAGTCAAGAGCTTGCATACTGTTGAATTGCCTCCAAGTGTGAGGTTTTCTGGTAGGCCGGGTGACGGTCAGGTTTCGACATTTTTAACTGCATTTGAAATTTATGCAAGTTCTAAGTATCAGGATAATAAGAGTGCAAGGGTGCAGGAAACGCCAGAGTTTCTTGAGGGGGAAGACGGAAATAGTTCAAGCATACGGAACGGGAGCTGACTATGGTGAAGTAACAGCTAGGCTCATTCAGGAACTAGAAGTCCAGGAGAAATAAAGTGATGCTGGGTACACGGAATTCTTGCGTGCAGAGAGGAATAAGGGTGAATCAATGACATGCTACAGCATTAACTAGGCTTGAAAGGTTAGTAGCTAAAGTGGCTGGTCTGGTAATAGAGGAAAAAATTTTCTTAGTTCGAAATAAGATTATTGGTTCAATGTCACCGGAATTGGTACGTCGGCTCAAATTATTCGTGGGCCATCAGGATTCTGTTGCACTCCGTGCAGTAGTTAGGATAGGAGTCAGTTTAGAAGACGATATGGCAGCTACCGAGGAAAGGATAGGGAATCGGACACAATAGGAACAAATTTACCTAGCGGCGCCCTATGCGCCAGATGAAAGTAATGGAACCACACAGCACCAAGAACACAGACAGGCCCGATCAACGCGCTGTTTTCGTTGTAAGCAGGAAGGACATCTTGTACGGGACTGTACACAACAGGGATCACATAGAGACAGTCGCAAGGAAGTTGTCAGTTCGGAGCGTAGCTTGGAATGTGCGTACTGTTGTACGAAGGGGCATTTGATGAAGGACTGTCAGGAATTTATGGAGAGATGCGCAGCTTGTGTATGGTGTGGGGAAATTACACATCGTAGTTTTCAGTGTGCGCACAAACCAGGTCAACAGTCGGGAAACTAGGTGACTCCGGTGTGGAAGGGGCGCAACCGGAGCAGTTTCGTAATAGTTCCCAAAACATACCGATGGTACGAAAAAAAACTGAGTGTAACAGTAGGAAACTCTGTGCTTGTTGACATTGGGCAGTTGCAGGTTGATGGTCTAGTAGACACAGGCGCATCAGTTTCGTTAATTACAGAAGAACTTCTCCAGAAAATACCAAATGTGCATGGACAGCTTCGCGTTTCTTCCATTAGCAATGTGGTAGGAGTTTCGGGTAATGAAATTGGAATAGAATGAGAGATATGCTTAGCAGTTACGATTGGAGCGACTAAGTTCCCGATGCATCGGTTTCTGGTTATGACAAAGCCGGTACAGCCGTTCAACTGTGTGTAGGGCATAGATTTTCTTGACAGCTTCAAACTGACGTTGAACGCATCCGATAGGATTCTAGAGAAAGGAAGTGTCAAAGATCGTACGAGAATAGCTCGGTTGAAGGTAGTGACTTCGCGCAAGGCGGAATTTCCTGTTTTCAGTGTGGCAGAAGTGACTGTAGCTCCGAGGCAGATGTTGCGTTTGTCCGCTCAAGTGAAGAGGGCACCAGATAAATTTGAAGGGCATCTGGAGCCAGTCGATAATGGGACTCGTCCACTGATGGTTGCTTCATCAGTAAATATAGTAGATAATGAGCATATTAGAATAGAAGTGATGAACCCTTTTGAAAGCGATGTGAAGTTGGCCAAGCATACAAGACTAGGTACTTTAGTGGCTTTGTGTCGGGAAGAGGTAGAGGACGTTGAAGAAATTGACGGAGTGACGAGTGACCTTAACTTGGACGGTGCGAATCTAACTTCGGAGCAAAGGGAGATTGTAGTAGTAGCGGCAATGATGACGGCACATAAAGACATTTTTGCGACAGATGAGGCAGACGTTGGGGTGTACGGAGACAGTACCTGTGAAACAAAGAAACAGACGTTACCCGGGGCCCATGAAAAAGGAAATCGACCTAGAGGTGAAGAAATTGGTAGAAAAGGGTATTATCGAGCCTTCAGCGTCAGCATGGTCATCTCCGTTAGTTCCAGTTCGAAATAAGAACGGAAAACTAAGACTATGTGTTGACTTTAGACTGTTGAATAGCTTGACAAAACCAGACAGTTTTCCGCTACCTCATAAAGGTGATACGATTACAAACTTTCGGGAAACTACTATTTTTCGACTCTGGACCTCAAGTCTGGAATTTATCAGGTGCCTTTGACTGAATCTTCTCGAGAGTTGACTGCGTTCTCTACTGGTACGGAACTATATCAATTTACTAGACTTCCGTTTGGGGTATGTAACGGGCCGGCAACGTCCTCACGGTTAATAAGTTTGGTAATTAAGGGGTTACCGAGTGACTCTGTACAGGCTTACCTTGACGATATTTCGGTGGCCAGTGGAACGTGTGCTGAACATGTCCAGGCACTGGTGAAGGTGTTTGGTCGGCTTCGGGTTCACGAACTCAAGCTGAATTTAGAAAAATGCTGTTTATTTCAGGAGCAGGTCGATTACCTGGGGCACTCTGTTAGTACACTGGGCGTGAGTCTGTTAGAAAGGAATGCCGTAGCAATTAGGGAGTTCCCGGTGCCACGAACGGTGCGACTGTTGAGATCATTCCTGGGCATGGTGAACTAATATAAGAGCTTTATCAAGGACTCCACCAATTTGCTACACACCTTGTACCAAGCGACATCCACGGGGAAATGGGAATGGACTGCCGAGTGCCAGCAAGCGTTTCAAACAGCGCAAACCGCATGGGTGACCGTTTTGATTCTAGTATACCCAGACTTTGTGACTGGACAACCATTCGTGTTGACGACTGACGCTAGTGGATGGGGAGCTGGTGCGGTGCTGTACCAGGTGCAAGGTGGTCAGGAGAGAGTAATTGGGTATGCCGGGGTCAGTTTTAATAAGGCCCAAATGAGATAAAGCGCGACTGACAAGGAACTGGCAGCAATTAGGTTTGCTGTTAACCATTTCAGAATTTACCCGAGGGGTATGAAATATGTGATCAGGACAGATCATCAGCCCCCTGATATACCTACACAATATGAAACGTAACCGACGATCGACTGATGAGGACATTAGCTGACTTGGCTGTCGGCCAGTATAGCATAGAGTATGTGCCAGGGAAAACTAATGTAGGCGCCGACTGTCTGTCCCGTGTGAGTTTTCCTTGGCCAATTCCGGAGGGAGACGAAGATGCACCCGAGTCAGAAGTTTGGGAATACCAGATAACTGAAGTAGAAGGTGGGCCAAATTCTTTGTTCATGGCGTTGAGCCGAGCCTCGGGTCTGGGAGATGCGTTCACGCTCCGAGAGCAGGCTATAGATAGATTGTTACAGGAACCCGAAGCATTTGGTAGAACTGGTATGGCCGCGGATTGTAGGATGATTTTGAGTTGGAAAAATCCCGATGTTTTCCCTCCATGGGAGGCTATGGTGGCATTTGCACAATTAATTGACGGTAGAGTGGAGGTAGTTTGTAAGCCAGGAGGGCAGGTTGTTGCAAATCCTGAGGGAGAGAAGGAAACTGCGATTAGAGTGCAAAGGTGGCGTGCATTTTAATATTATTGCAGCATGTACACCAGAGGGAAGAGTCAATATGGCAGCACCACAACAGCAATGTAGCCAGGAGTATACTCACCAGTTGGGTGACCTCAGGTTAGGAGAGGAAATAGAAATGTTCAGGCCGCACCAGCTGCATGATCAGAGGTTGGTCAGGGTGTGCGAGGCTGTAAAAAAGCAGGAAAAAGACCCAGTATTAGGACAATTTCGAAGACATTTCGATAACTTAGTGATACATAGCGGTGCTCTATGTTACGAATGCAAATTAGGGGGTGAGGAAAGGTTCCTACCAGTGGTACGAGACAGTTAATTGAAGGGCTTAGTTAGACAATTTCATGAACATGTAGCACATGCGGGGCAGACTAAGGTCGTCAAGGCATTTCGTCGATGTTACTTTCATCCCACCCCCTACGCGACCATTAATAAGGGAATGTCGTACGTGCCAATTGCACAAAGGAGGAAGTCCTAAAGGCCACCCGTTATACGGGATGAGTGCTAAATGCACGGCGTCGTATGATATTTATGCAGGGGATCTTATTGAACTGCCACGCACACCTAGGGGACATATAGGGCTGCTGGTGGGTATTGACTTATACTCAAAGTTTGGCCATGCAGTACCTATACGCTCAAAAGCGGCGCTGGGGGTTGCCCGTGCATTAGAATATGGTATTTTGGCTAGTTGCCCCAGGACCCCTAAGGTTTTGCGGTCGGACAATGGTCCCGAGTTTCGAGCCAGATTATTTGGGCAATTGTTAGACCGGTATGGAGTGCGCCATGAGCGCTCAATCGCCTATGCTCCACATACCAATGGAGCGGTAGAGAGACTCAACCGGACCCTAAAAGAAAGACTCGCCACGGCCTGCGCTGGTAACCCCGGGAGCTGGGATTTAAAAATAGCAATAGTGATGTGCCAGTATAATCGACTTACTCACAGTGAGACTGGTCGAGCCCCGAGTGAGTTCTTCGTGAAGGAGGCGGTGGCGCCAGATCTGCCAAGGCCAGCCCGGATGCGGCGACCCGCTGGACCGAAGTTCCGACCGTTCGCGATGGGAGAGCTTGTCCTGCGACGGGTGCTTTACGCACGAGAGGACGAGAGACATAAGCTGGCTCCACAGTTCCAGGGTCCATACGAGGTGCTGGAGGTTGACAGGAACCAGGTCACATATACAATACGGGATCTGCAGCTGCAAAAGGCTCCCTTTAAAGTGCACGTGAGGCAATTGAAGAGATACCATGGAAATGATATAAGCCAGGACCAGCCAGTGCGAACCCGAGGAGAGCGGGAGCCATCACACGGTACCGAGAAGAAGATCGAGGCAGAGGGTCTGCCGCAAAGGCAGCCACGCAAGAGGACCCGTCGAGAAGTGGGGCCGAAGGAAGACGGGACTGACGCAGCAGGAAGAAAGGAAGAGGACCGAGTGGCTCCCGTGGAGGATGAGTGGTTGGGTCGCCCAATTCATCACTACAATGTGACGATCAATTTCTCATGACAAATATGTTACAGCGAAGGAAATTGGATACAATAGCATCCAACTTCCTTGGTTACAGCAGCTAAAACTTTGCTATCAAATATGAGTCACAAGATTTGGTTAATTCAAAACGAGGAAACTTTTGGAACCCTGTGTACAGAGTGCAGCAGAGAGCGTATTGGACTGTTGGCTTACCGACGTCAATAGGAAGTGACGCGACTTGGTCTACGAAACAGGTTGAAACAGATTAGTGCTCTAATTCGTTCTGGAGATACTGAACGCACTTCTTGTGATGGGTGAGCTTAAAGTTCTCTGTATATTTCTTACCACACACACATATAAATCGGCGGACTCCGCCGCAAGAATTATTTAAGTGACGTCTCATCGAGTTCTGGGAATCGTAGGTCCTTTCACACCCGGAACCATCGCGTCCCAGGCAGCGGAAGTCCGAGCTTCCGTCTCCATTGACCACTTGGCCGCTCTCCAAATCATGAACTTGGATGAAATTCCCTGTAGACAAAACTAGAGTGTGTTAATGGTACGGCAACCAAGTAGAACTCACATTTTCAGTGTTGCGTGATAGGGAAAACACATTTGGATGAGTGAATATTTGGTTCATCTGGAGAAAGTAGAAATCTTCTTTTATGTGCGATGAGATATTGAGTCTTTTAATTCTTCATTAAAAGTTTTGAATTGTAATTTTAATGTGATCATCCTGTGCTGCAAAATGTGGGGCGAATCATAAGAACCATTCAGATGTTTCGAACATGTTCCGATACGCAACGTTGATGGTAGTGCATTACAATCCACCTTACGTTTGTGTTAGGTTCGTGAAAGTATAACTGTTCGAATGGATGGCAAAAATTTATACCAGATGCTGAAGATCTGTTCAAATTTACGTTGCCACATTACAGGGTCGAGAAGATTAATAAGGATAGCTGCAGAACTCAACTGCTGCAAATATATTAAATGCTTTTTTAGCATGCTCAGAATTTTGGGTGGAACATTCTACACTCTTTGACAATAAATATGTTCGGATCTATTCTCCGAACGGTACAGAGTGCAAAAAGAGAATACCTGAAATAAGAAAGTTTTCTTCCTTCATTAACTCGTTATGAAGAATCGACGCAGGTATGCTCATTAGGAATCTTTAACTGACACATTAACCAAGTCAATCAGTAAACTAACAAACTTTATTTCAACATTGCATACGAATACATGTAATATCTATGCCCGTTCAATTAATTTGCTTGCATCCCAAAACCAACATTGATCAATTTATTCCGGTACTCTCATGCAATGAAAATGAAACAGACGATGTGAGTTGTTGACAGTTCTTCGCTGCCTTGGTCTACGACCTACAGCGTTCGCGTATGTGCTGAACTGTAATCCAATTTCCGTTAAAAACTCAAACCAGCATTTACAGGGTGTACCATACTGAATATATCCAGCAAATTTAGATGGTCAATAGCCTCAGTTACACACAAATAGGTAAGAATATCTACATACTGTATATTAAACGAGTCCATTATAAACATTTTGTGCAGGGTGTCTCAGAATAAGAGATACAAAATTGCACACAAAGTAGAAAATGGTCATATTAACACTTTTTCTTCAATGGTATTTTCAAAAATAAATGGGTTGTGAGATATTGGCTTTTTACTGTTTAAAAAATGAAATTCAATTACAAAATAACTGCCGCAAAGTTTATTATGAATTTTCTTATCAAATTCTTTTATTCTATGAGAGATTACAAATGTAAAATTTAGTTTTAGTGATATTTAGTAGAAATTTTTAGCAAGAAGAGCCTTGTTTATGCTACACCCATCGCATCTGAGGAAAATCTCGTGGCCTGAATTACAGCGGCTGCTGGTGAGAGTTCTGAAATGCCAGACGTGTTTCCTGATATCCGGCAGTCGTTAATTAAGGCTAAGATTTGAAACGTGCATTGATGTAGGTGGAACACATTTTAAACAATTTTCCTAAAGTAAATTCAAATAGAATTTGCAAGTAATGTCATTAAATTTCATTCCATAAAACAAACAATAGCCAAAACCTCATAAACCCGATTTTTTTCCGGAAAGTTTCATAGAAGAAAAAGTGTTTCTTCGACCATTTCCTATGTGGTATTTCCAGTCTGATTTCATCTCTGGAGTAGCGAAAAAAACATTTAAAGAATTAAGACGAAAATATTTGAAGGATTAAGTCTCACAAATTACACACTGGAGCAGTTTCTCGGCGCATCTGTCTTACAGTATTGATGTTGACATATTATATTTGAGTTATTTAACCTATGACAAGTTCGCCTTCATACACGTGGGCAGATTATCAGTCAGTTTATTCATTTCATTGCCCGTTTTTCGCCTGGAACAGTTTGAGTTGCACACGCTGACGTTTGCTTTATTGACAAGGCACAATAATCGTATGTTCATCTGAAAAGTACCATGCAGCAATTGCAACGAGCTTGAGTTTGGAGAAGCTCGGTCATATTTCTTGCGAACTCAGAGCTGCGTGCTGTGGAGGTGCGTCAAAATTTCAATATATAAATCATTTTCACTGAGCAGTATGCCCCCATTTCGAAGTTGGTCAAAATAACTCCCATTGCTCTGGACATCCTCTCCAGAACTTCATGCGTATAATGGACACGTTAATATCACCACTCAAAGAACTCGCCATCTCTCTCGTGGCCTGGGCGGAAATTGAGAAGGGCTCCTGCCAGATGCACTTCTTTTAACATTAAGCTGGTCCTATGACGCTCAGGTGCTTGTTTCAATTTTTCGTCCAGGTATATAGCTGCAAAACGGCGCTCAGTAGCTTCGACTTTTTTCGTAGACATTATTTTGGTTTTTGTGTTGTTTGCTTTTTGTGTAGTCAGCCTTGCTGTTTTATTAGTAATTTTTGTAGACATATCAAAGTGACTTTTGCCTAGATGCGAGAGAATCAATAACAACTAAACCTTTTATCACTCAATAGTCAGGGAAGTTCTGCAGCGTGCGGTGACTCACCAGGTAATAAGGCCTTCTGATGCCCGCGACACCTTTATATAAGCACCTGTAGCCACGTGAGTTTTGTTTTCAGACTGACCACGTGTTTATCTCGCATGTGTTTGGTTGCTATAGGCAACGCTCGAATCCAAAATTTTATGTTCACCTGCTTACAAAATTTAATATCAATGCACTCACTAGGATTCCATAAGGAAAATATCAATTCGGTAGTTGCCAAAAAACACACAATCATTATGAATTGGAAATTTAAAATGAGGAAAATTCCGAAAAACTTGATCATATTTAATTGAAAAACCGGCCCTCAACAATACCGATAGTTCAAAGACAATGCAAATAGTAACTAAATAGCAATTAGGTCGATTTCAATTTTTTGTGACATGTTCGTATTTTTGTTTTCGTGATCTCTTTTAATGACTGGTTACAACTTTTTGTTTCTTTTTTTATTGTAGACAAAATGACATATTTCTGAACTGATGATGGAGCTAGACTCCGAAACGTGTTCCAATTAAATATGAGTAATTGGAATTTTGCTCGTTTTTAAGTTTTTAATCAAGTTGCGAATAAAGCAAACTGTTGACCCGAACAGATATATTATGAATTTGAGTTTAGGATTTAGCTAGGCCTGTTTCCACAGTCGTAAGGGTGGGGAGCCGTTTGGAAGTCTTGGGTAGACTCGAACAGGTACCGCCATTGGTACCTCCGTAGAACGTTTACGTCATGATCGCAGAATTCATTTGCTCGCATTTTCCAACACATCACTTCATCCGTACCACCAAATATGTTTTTTTTAAAAACAATAAAAATGTTCATTAAGAAAAAACACAAATTTCCGCTAGTGTTACAGATCTGAAATGTTACCCGGTAAAAATTTAGCTCTTTGCTAATACAATATACATGCTAAAATAGTAAAATCATTCATTGTTCTGAACTGAACAGAGAACCTGGTCTTATGATGTTCTAGAAACTTTGATGGACGGAAATGAGCGGCTCATACCATTTGAAGTTATTTGTTTTTTAAATTTATTTTGATTCAATCGGTCTTAAATTCTAACAATTGTCAAGAATTAGAACAGGCATGAGCAGAAAAAAATCAGGTGGTATTTATATTAAACTATTCATGCATCACAAAATTCACAAAGTAGATGATGTTGTTCGTCATAAATTTATCTCAATTTAGCCTGCATTCCCTCGATAGAAGTTAAAA
>JACJUY010010296.1:5177-15445 GCA_014220935.1 Platorchestia sp. MABIK
GTTAATCGTGTGCTCCAATTCCACGAAAGAGCAGACTGGGTACGTTTAGTTAGTTAATCGTGTGCCCCAATACCACGATAGAGCAGACTGGATACGTTCACATAATGATTCGTGTGTTTCAGCACGACGATGAAGGTAGACGTGACACCCACAATCTTCCCTAATAATACCCTAGGTGTGTTCATTCATCTAAATATTTGCTCGGCATCTGCTTCTTCCGTCTCCCTGTGACACTCATATATGGATGCTCAATGACCGTATCTGTGATACGAGTTTCCCCAGTGCACAAGTACAAGAATATTTTAATGGCGGGTACTGTTGGGATGGATGTATTTGTTGGGCATCCACGTCTAGGGGAATTATATAGCGAAAATATTGAATCCCGTCATTTTTACCAGGCCGCGCACATTAGTTTTATAACAATAGTAAACTCACCGAAAAGTTCGTGGACTACGTAGTTGGGCACGGTGTAGGGGGGTCCTTGGAACTTCTCTGGGGGTCTGTACAGGAAATTGTTGAGCAGGTACCTGAAGTGCGGCCTTAGTAACCGCCTGATGATCGACGCGTACCTGAGGGTAGGATAATTTGTGGGGTCATGGTGCACCCCTGCGGTCATGGTGCACCCCTGCGGTCATGGTGCACCCCTGTGGTCATGAAGAACCCCTGCGGTCATGGTGCACCCCTGCGGTCATGGTGCACCCCTGTGGTCATGGTGCACCCCTGCGGTCATGGTGCACCCCTGTGGTCATGGTGCACCCCTGTGGTCGTGGTGCACCCCTGTGGTTGTGGTGCACCCCTGCGGTCATGGTGCACCCCTGCGGTCATGGTGCACCCCTGCGGTCATGGTGCACCCCTGCGGTCATGGTGCACCCCTGCGGTCATGGTGCACCCCTGCGGTCATGGTGCACCCCTGCGGTCATTGTGCACCCCTGCGGTCATGGTGCACCCCTGTGGTCATGGTGCACCCCTGTGGTCATGGTGCACCTCTGCGGTCATGGTGCACCCCTGCGGTCATGGTGCACGCCTGCGGTCATGGTGCACCCCTGCGGCCATGGTGCACCCCTGCGGTCATGGTGCACCCCTGCGGTCATGGTGCACCCCTGCGGTCATGGTGCACCCCTGCGGTCATGGTGCACCCCTGCGGTCATGGTGCACCCCTGCGGTCATGGTGCACCCCTGCGGTCATGGTGCACCCCTGCAGTCATTTTTGTGCCAAAAATTTTGTCGAAATTATCTACACTAGTGTACAAATTTTTTTAATAACACACTATATATATGTACGAAGGAAATATAAAATACGTGAGGTCGTGGTGCACCCATGCAGTCATTTTTTTCTCAAAAATTTTCGAAATAATTTATATACGTGTACAAAATTTTTTGTAATCATTTACGAAGGTATATGTAAAATATGATAAAAACTGCTGTGTATTCCAAGCCTGTAATTAAGCCAAATATTTTGTTAAAATTAAAAATGAGGTATACTTCATGAAGGAGGGAAAATTTGTGAAAAATTGAAGCTTTGGAAACGCAATTCCACCTTTTTTGAAAGGGAAATTGGCATTTCTCTCCACTGACATTCCATTGCGAGTGTCCGTACGTAAGGAGATGTTCATTTTTTCAGATATAGGAATATTTAGCAGGCCTGCAGTAATTTGCTCAATAATAGACGTAATATTAGGTTTCAACCTATCCAGTTTCATCCCAAGCTAATCCATTTTAATATGAAGGAACTTACGCACAATGAAGAGCCTTCCAGGTAACGACATTATTTAACAGTAACCATTCATTCGAAAAGCTGCTTTTACTGTTTGGAATGAACAGAGGATAGAGTTTTTGATCGTGTGCTGACAAGTTACAGTTTCTGTGCTACGTACGTAATCGTTCCGATAAAATTTGAAAATGCAATTTAACAACAGTTTTTGTATCTTGCTAAGTTTTTAATTCGTTTATTGGGTTACCATAAAGGCAAACATCAAGACATGCGGATATGTTCCCTACATGAGGGATCGTTCCCTCATGAAACAGACGAAAGTTATATTTTAGTGCTCTCGTGAAATGGACTGGAAGTGCATAAGATTGTGCATTGATTGTAGGTGCATTAGTACTTGCTGTCATGGAACATAATGTTTACGGACAGTGGTGTTAAGGCTACAACTGAGAAGTAACGAACGCCTTAACTTTTGTTTCGGCAATAAACAGAAAAATTCACGTCCCCATCCAATCCAACCAAGTGATACCTAAATTAAAAACTCCAAAAAAATGTTTTCCCAACCACAGGCATTTCTCTTTCTACAATATTATTTTTTAAATAGAGATTACCTCCTTAAAACATGACTGTTCAGTAGCGGCCTACATTTTATAGGAACTAAGTAGTTCCCCTTGTGTCCAGAAGGTTCGAGATGTTCGCTCTTAGATAAAATTTCAAAACTCAACTAAACAATGGATGTTTTTTCTTTCTAAGCTTTCGATCCGTTTATACTCAAGAAACCGGGTAAAAGCTCGGTAATATAGAAAACTTCGTTGTCTAGTCGAGTTATATGATTGTATCATCATTATGGAACCTAGACGTCTCCTTGTCGTTAGATGACCTAATCTTGTCACTATTTAAATTTTCCTGTGTCGATCGAATGCAGCTCTTTTCATCTACCAATTTAAAAGATATTAATACTGTCTCTATGATACAGAACCAACGTTTAATACCAATAATTTTGTAGCTTCTATTCCTTCAAAATGCAGCTTAACAATCACATGGCCGATTCTCCATCAAAACAGTTATACGGCTTTATTCACTTGAACATTTATGGAGAAATGGAGAAACAATTTCACGAAGGAATGACATCTCTGACATGAGAACATTTCTGTCATTTTTGACGGTGCGGGAACACTAGAGGCGTACTCAACTAGGCTAAAATTAAGTTGAGTTAAACGTAATTTCACACCTTAGAATAGCGTTGATGATGGGATGCCCTAGCAGTCGCTGAACTTATTTGGGCCACAAGTAGCTTTACTCAAATATGTCCTTTGTACTAGTCTTGAGAAACAGCTGTACCACTTGTGGTAAATAAGTTTTTTAAATGGTTTAAATTGTTTAAATGGATTAAAATGGTTTAATTGCTTAAATAATTTTACATTTTTTAAATATGTAAAATTGTTAAAATTGCTCAAACTGTTCAAATTGCTTGAATTGCCTACGTTGTTTAAATTGTTTAAATTTTTTGAATTATTCAAATAAATTTGTATCTCACTCTGTCCGCTGGCTCTCAGGGATAGAGACGAGGGCGCCCCGGTCCCACACGCTGTCGAAGCGGCCGAGCTCCTCCATGTGCAGCTTGAAGATGTCGCCCACGTAGATCTGCAGCGTCCGGTGCTGGTTCTGCGCGCCGGGTATTGTTGAGTGGGGTTGTGCATTGGTTGTTGGTGGGGTTGTGCATTAATTGTTGGTGGGGTTGTGCTCTCATGAAGCAAACGAAAGTCATGTGTCGATAAGCAATCGTCAATAGATGCGTCATGCTTTAATGAAAACGACGAAAGTCATTACACAAAAGTCAGGTAAAAACAAATGGGATGGTTGTGAGACTAAAACACGTTCATTGAATGAATGAAATATTGCTGATAAATGACACAGAAATTCTACGTGAAAGAAAAATGATAAAAATTATAATTGTTGTAGCATAATAACATCAATTAACGGAATTTTGTGAACAATTACGTACAACACGAAGAAAAATTTATTTGAATGCCTAATGACCGTAACTGTCCAGTTTCACCAGTGCACAAGTACAAGAATATTTTAATCGCGAGTACTATTGGGATGGACATATTTGTTTGTCATCCACATCTGCAAGACTTATTCAAGGAAAATATTGAATCCCGTTATTTTTGACAGGCCGTGGACACTAGTCTTACATACGCATGTTCATGTAAAGGATTCCTAAATGACATAAAATCTCATGTATTTTTGACGACAAATTAAATATCGGTTTTCCATTAGTGAGTTGCACTACACGAAGACAAAGAACATGGCCATGTAATTCTGTCAATAGCTTCATGTCAAAACGATTGTGCATTTACAAAAAGCATATTCAGGAACTCAGGATGACGAAAGGCAACGAAAACTCTTCAAACACAAAATCCAATCTAACTCAATCCAACACACACCAATCCACCCCAATTTAACACTTTGCCCGCAATTGGTTAAACTGAAATTCAATTTTTAATTCAATTTTAAAGTCAATTGCTGTAAGCAATTTTAAAACGAGCAAGCATTAATTAATTAGATTGTGCCTTCATTTTGTTTTCATTAAGTATTTATTAAAATTGAGTTCGTGACCACTGGTCGGTCAACAACATTATGAAAATCCCCTCTGTGGCCACCGGTGGCGCACGTTGCTGTGGTAAACCCACATGACTCAACTTAACACATCAAACCCTACCCAAACCCAACTCCACACACTCAAAATGACTGATACTCGAACACCTCGCATTGTGTGAGTGTAGGACGGCCACTGCTGCTGGTCTCTATTATTCTTACGTATTTCAGCGGGAGTTATTCATCTTATAAATGACTGAATCTGAACACTTGCGGTAGAGTAACAGCATACAACATTGAACAAAAATTGTTCTGAAATCTTTCTGTTCATCCTTTCAGTTGCACAGGGGTGAGGTATTTAGGTTTTAGCTGATCGCTAGTTTTTGTCCATTTGATACGAAAACGAAAAATATAAATCTAAGAAACATACACGTATTTTTTCACTCGTCTATTTATGTCTGCGATTTTTACACTGGGAGTGATTTTCTAGAGGCAAGCTTTTCCTCTTCCGCAGTAATCGCAATTGACTGCCAACAAGAATATTTAGTAAAGTCACCTACATCGTTACATACGAGTACACGATTACTAGTAGAGCTTATCTCAGCAGGCTGTGAGACACGGAGCAGCGTATACAATGACACATTGACGTACGTACGAACATCAGATGATGGGGTTCTTACGCATCAGATGACGGGGTTCTCACACATCAGATGACGGGGTTCTCACACATCAGATGACGGGGTTCTCACACATCAGATGACGGGGTTCTCACACATCAGATGACGGGGTTCTCACACATCAGATGACGGGTTCTCACACATCAGATGACGGGTTCTCACGCATCAGATGACGGGGTTCTCACACATCAGATGACGGGTTCTCACACATCAGATGATGGGGTTCTCACACATCAGATGACGGGTTCTCACACACCAAATGATAGGTTCTCACCGTGTATAGAATGCCCCAGCCAAGGTCCTTCACGACGTGATCTGGTACGTTTTCTTCGAAGAAATTTTTAACGACGTCCTCCACGAGCTCCACCCCCACCACGCTGTGGCCTTTGCTGTGTAGCCTGGAAAACGATAGTTCGCATAGTACGGTTTGACTACGTAAAGTTTGTCGAAATATTTTATTCAATTTCAGTATTAATAAGTAAAACACATGTTAACGTTGTGTATTATTAAGTAAAACAGGCATTAACGTCTTATGCTCATAAGCAAAATACGCGCTAACCTCCCGTAGGAATAAGCAGAACACGTATTAACGTTTTATGTTCATAAACAAAACACGCGCTAACCTCCCGTAGGAATAAGCAAAACACGCATTAACGTTTTATGCTCATAAGCAAAACACGCGCTAACCTCCCGTAGGAATAAGCAAAACACGCATTAACGTCTTATGTTCATAAGAATAACATGCGCTAATTTCCCGTAGTAATAAGCAAAACACGTGTTAAAGCTTGCAATGATGGTTTTTATTTTTCTGCGTTATGTTTGCATCATACGGCCCAATTTCATATCGTTTGCTGTAATCATTTCCTGATGCAGTGTCGTATATTCGGTTATTAAGCAACTTTTTAAAGTTTTTATTTCGATTGTTCCTTCGATATTTTCGGTAACGTAAATATATAGATCGTTTCAATGAACAGTCAAAACATATTTCGTGGAAGTCACTTAGCCTTCGGGAAATCTTTAGGAACAAATTTTGAAACAATGTACGAGATCATAACTGTACAGATGGCAACGCAAGTTGTTCCAATTTGAGCAATTATGAACTAATTTACGAGATCGTAACTATAAGATGGAAGCGCATTTTACTTTATGCAGGGGGAATTTTTTAGCAATTTACAAGACCGTACCTGAGCAGCTGCCAACGGAAGTTCTTCTAAGTGAACCATTTTTTGAAATAATTTTTGAAATCGTAGCCGCTTGGATGGCAGAGTAAGTTATTCTAAGTAGGACGAATTTTGAAACAACTTGCAAAATCGTAACTGCATAAATAGCAACGTAAGTTCTTCTTCGTCTAAGTAGACTCACGCTGCGAGCTGCGCCACTACGACCACGTAAAAAGTTTGAAATGCAACAACGGAGGCCGAATTGGAATGCGACTCTCAGCATCGGTCGGTGTCAGAGGTCACTGACTGTTCCATCGATCTTCGAGACTTCACTGCTAACGAAACTTTCTGAGCTCATATCAATCACAGAAAATACTAATAAACTGATGAGTAAAAAGTGCAAATAAGAACTTTATTTTGGCTGTTCCAAAAACATCTCTGAAGCCGAAGTAATGCCAAACTAAATCGTAAAAATGAGAACTTAACCTTTGTTGTTCCAGAATTATCTTCGTTCTGATTCAGAACGAGGAGATATGAAGATTGTAAAAGTACTGATTAATAAACATAAGAGATCATGACTTGACTTGAAGCATCTGTCTGTATTGATTGCTAAATAAGACCTGTGAAATGACACCAGATTCGTACACATAACCATATTCGAATTATGCGGGCTTAGTAAAATGTATTCACAGATATTCTCATATTTTACATGTTCAATGCTCTTTTTGCACCACGGTGAAAATGATATATACATGATATATATTCGGTGAAATTTATTCACTGATATTCATACAAGTATAAGTCACACGATGCTTCTCATATCATGCGAAAATAATCCATACATAAGGGTCATCTGTATGCTTCTGAAAGGCCATATTGAAACAAAAAAAGAGATCCCGTCTCTGCTGGTCATCATCAGCATGAGTCACTGAGTGGCTAATGAGTACGATTAGTCCTCATGATATCTGCCAGTAGGATCTATTATTGAAACTCATCTTTTACCTTTGTTTTGCTAAATGCTCGATTATGGGAGAGTAATCTCGAACGCTTCAATTTCATTGTAAAAATTTTAAAGACTTAAAATCGATATGGAATATCAACACAAGCTAATGTTAAATGTATGTACCTACTCATATGAAGTCAAGACATATATTAATATTGTATAAATTAACGTTATTATAAATAAATTATTTCAAAAAAATTATATTATTATACATAAATCATTTTACATAAATAATATTATCATAAATAAATTTTTTAATAAAAATTACATTATTACAAATGAATCATTTCATAAAAATTAAATTATTATAAATAAATAATTTTATAAAAAATGATATTATTATAAATAAATTGATATTATGTAAACAAATTAATATCATATGTAACCACGTCCTTTCAAATCCAAGTCGCCAGAGCATTTTAGGCGGCTCATAAAATAATAATAATAATAATAGTAATAATAAAAATACGGCTCATAAAACAATAATAGTAATAATGAGAGGTGTTGATACAATCTACATTAAAGCACGGATGCAGGTCCTATACTGCCCCCTCGACGCATGTCGTCGCGACCGAAAGATCAATTTAACAGCTCATCATTGAAGGTAAGTCAGTTGCAAAACAAAGGGCTCATAAAAGCACATTGAATTTCTCCCGCTGCTCACACCTCAGCGGCGAGTCTGATCAGTTAAGAGCAACAAATGGTATTGATCGATCATCGACAAGCAGAAATGTGTCAGGGCTGACTGCTCTTCGCCAGGCATCGCCCCCTCGTGTGCTGAGAAGTTTCATGTCGATTTGAAACTTGGTTCATGTGAAAGCAAGTAATCTTTTCACGTAATTTTATATTCCAGGGGGAGAGGTTCCTAACCTTTTTTCCGCCCCGCATAAGTTAAGAAATTTCATCCGAACCTCGCAACCCCTGAGATTAAAGTGCCAACATATAGCCAATTTCCTATTATTTATCTTGACTTTTTTCGCCCATCCCTGAAATAAAAATACCAACATATAGCCAATATTCTATTATTTACCTGGAATTTTCTTGCACCCCCTGGAATATCGTCTCGCGCCCCAGGCTAGACACCTCTGGTCTAGGGTATCCATAAAAAATATATTCGGGGATTTTGAATATGAGTTATATTATTTATGCATCTATGATACCGTATCACAATTTCGAATAAAAATGTTTTAGTCTGTTGCTTTATCAATGGATAAAAGCCGAAGGGATATATCAGAATTGAACTGTTGTATGGTATCATATATATACAAAATGTTATTGGTGTTTAAAATCAATGGACACATTTTTGATGGTCGCCCTATTTAAAAATAGCGAACGTCGAGGTTCCATATTGGTTGTCAAAGATGATGTTCCATAACTGAGCTATCTATTGGTGTCAAAGATGCAGCTGTAAGATTAGAATAGATTATTAGTTAGTTTGAGCCTTCCTATCTGCCACAAAGGCGATCCAAAGAGAGGAAGGAGGAAGGCACCATTTAGTATGGAGTTATAGGAACGCGCAATCTATGCAGAAAGGGCATAGAAACAGTAAGTTGAGAAAGAAGATCAAGAAAAAAGATTAAAATTGAAGCAGTAAGTAGTAGGTGCTGAACAATAGGACAGCAGTGAATCAAAAAAAGATGGTCCTTAACAAAACAAAACACATTTTATTTCCCCAAAAAGAAGGCCTACCTAACTGTCAGAGCGGACCCTTAGATTTTCCCCTTGGGAGCGCTATTTTCCATACATACAATTGTTGTACCCCTTGAGGGGAGATGCCGCTGTAAATCATTATTTTAAGGAATTGGGAAACTTCTACACAAATAATATGTAGTTGCAACTCACGGAAATTAATGAAAATTATGAACTAGCTTCATGGCGAGGAAAGATACGCTGAAATGTGAAGATGTTGGTTACGTTATTGTTGAAATGCAAGTTGAACCAATACAAAAATGCTCCACATCTTACTCAGCTGCCGGGATGAGGTGCTGTGACTGAAGCTTTGATTTTGTGAATAAAAATAAGTTACTGAATGTAGTTCACGAATCCAGTAAATTTTTGTTATAATATATTGTCCATGGAACAAAAGAGAAGCTTTTGCTGAATTCACAATGGGACATGGATGGCTAGAGTGTGTTATGTAAGGACACCTGTTAAAATAAAAACCTCATTAATGTAAAAATACTAATGTTCAACTTATCTCGTATTTAAAAGACTTAGTGATAAAGTTTTCGTTTTTAAGAGTAGCTATACACAAAATTTACACAAAATTCACAAGATAATTTACACAAAATTTACACAAAATTTACAAACCCCTAATCCCTAGGTAATGGAGACGAAAACAGACACCTTCCCTTCCTGTCCACAGGACGCTGCTAGGAAATTCGGCTCAGCACATGAGGAGTGCCGCGTATCCAAGATACGCCGAAAGAATATTTTTGGCGGATAAAATAGCATTTACATTTCCAGTTTTACATTGCAGAACTACGCAGTTTAAATATAGCTATGGGAGCATACAGATGCAGGATTAACTGCTAAAATTTATGCAGGTTGCAGCAGTTAATCCTGCATTTCTAAGCTTCCGTAGCCTTCTTTAAAGTGCAAAGTTCTGCAACGGAAAACTGAAGATGTAACTGCAATTTATCCGCCAAAAAATATTCTCCTTTGAAGCCAAGTTTTACTCTAAACCGTGCTTGTAAATCGTAGCAAATGGAGAAATAAATAAATCCTAAATTAATCAGTTCGTGTTATACTCTATACAAAACACACCAAGCACACGACGTCTGCTGCACACACTCATCGTGGACTATATACACACACACACGCACACTTCGTGGACTACACACACACACACACGCACACACTTCGTGGACTACACACAGATCATAGACTAAGTACACGCACATCCATCGTCAATTGCACACATTTGCAAACATCGTAGACCACAAACACATATTGCGCACGCACACACACACACACACACGCACGCACACACGCACACACGCAGGGGCTAACTCAAACAGGGTCACACAAGCGGCAGATGGACACTCCGATGGCCGCGGCGGACCGCACAAGGCCGCCGGCGGTCACTGCCGCACGCGATAGCGGACGATCGATGGCCG
>JACJUY010010297.1:4455-27179 GCA_014220935.1 Platorchestia sp. MABIK
TTATTAGGCAGCATACAATGCGTCAAGTATTTGAGTTTCAGATAAACTCAACAACCTGAATTAATAATCCAGCAGTAAACAAATAAAAATAAACAACATATAATCAAAATAAATATGATGGATTATGAAATTTTCTCATGCATTTCAAGAATATAAGAGCAACAAGAGTATAGAGTACCACTGGAGACAATCTTTTAAAGATTTCACTGAATAATCATTACAAAAAAGTCCTTTCGTCAAAAAATTGTATATTTTTTTTGCCTAGACGGCCCCTCAGCTCACAATACTGTCAGAAAATAGTGGTGCATTATTACAGTTACACTCTTTCATAAGATTTATGCCAGGGTGAGTGCTGGTTAGCAATTAGATTGAAAGTGTGATTTTTCTGAGGTGAAGTAAAAAGCTTTTTGATGAAATTTTAGTTCAACTACACAAGGCCTAAACGCCTATAAGTTTACCACTAAGTCTCACCGAAACTAATGTGAAAATTTACCAAGATCAGATCCAGTGATAGATCTATTTATACTTCCTCCTCTTTTGTTCTTACTGTAGAATGTGCCCGTACAGCAGACGTAATTAACTCAAAAAGAGATTCAAAACTTTAATGAAACTGTTCTTTGGAAACAAAATGGAACAGGTAAACAAACAGCAAGGAAAAACTTAATTTTATTTTCTTTTGCAGTTGTATTACAACTAGAGTAAATTCACATAAGGATTTTCTCAATATTAATCAAAAACAATTGAGGGACAATGAAGGATCTCTGTAGCAACAACGAAATAAACACAACTGGACAGAAAGAAACAATGTCCAAACAGGCGAGAAACCCATAAATTTCAAAATTTAAACGACAATAATGTGGAGATCAAATGAATTTACATTACACCATTCCAGAAAAGAGCAGGCAACCAATTGACGCACCTGAGGTTCCTGATGCCAGTCAATGGGCTCCTCCTTCACTGTGATGTCCTCCAGCTCATCATCAGTCACTTCACTTTTGACCATCGTGGTTATTGGAGGATTTTCCCTTTTTGGAATGATAACTGCAAAAAATAAACAAATGACAAATAAAATCTCCTGGAGCTTGAAAATATGTATTCCATTATTGATGCATCTTCAATGGATGGATAATAGCTAACAGATTAGATTATTCGTTAGTTTAAGCCTCCCTATCCGCCACAAAGGCAATCCAAAGAGGGGAAGGAGGAAGGCACCATTTAGTATGGACTTTAAGGGAACATGGAATCTATGCAGAAAGAGCATAGAAACAGTGAGATAAGAAAAAAGATTATGAAACAAGATCAAAGTTTAAGAAGAAAGTAGGAGCTGAAAAATAGGACTGCAGTGAACCAAAAAAAGTGGTCCTTAACAAAACAAAAAACAATTTATTTCAACAAAAAGAAGGCCTACCTAGCTCTTGGCTTGGACCCTCACATTTTCCCCCTGGGAGTGCCAATTCCCATAGGTCCAAAACTTGTATCCCCCTGAAGGGATAATAGCTAACATTTGAACCCTCAACCTAAGAAGTAACATGAACTGAATTCATTTCTAGGTTCATCATTGAACACTACTTTTGACCAAAGAAAAAAGTAATAACTTCAGGTAAAAATTTTTCGAACATAACCAAAATGTTTTCTCATTGTAGGGCTCTTTCTTTCTATTCTGTTTAATTTAATTTTTTTTAAAGTTAACTTCAGAATATCATCATTTTTTAATTATGAAGATACGCTTTCTGCCGGAATGCAAGCTACTCTTGTTCATAAGTTTAGTTGTGCATGCTGTGCATCCAAGTACATTTGATGTACATCTCATACTCTTTGCACTCGAGTTTGTGAGCATTCTGGTAGGAGTTTCAAAACAGGTTCAATTTTGTCAAAGCCCCTATTTTCCATTGTTCGAGAACATTCTGACAAGTTTCTATCGATTAATTTCTGGTCCTGGCAGAACCACAGTTTTATAGATACTCTTTCTAGAGTCCTTGTACATTTTAAACTCAAGTCAGTTTCAAACAACACTCTTAGCTCATTTGCTCTAGCCATAGAAAATAGATGATTGCAATTAACGTAACTTAACAATTTGTTTTTAGATCTGTCATTCTAAAATAGAATATTTTTACTTTGTTCCTTTTCAGAATTTTTACCACTGATGATGGCTTGTGGCCAAAATGTTTAAATTAGGTTTTATCAGAATATACATTATTTGTTAATTGAAAAAAATAGTTTATCTTGCTCCGTCATTTTTATTACGGTTGCTACAGCTCCCTGATGACTTACGTGAAACAAGATATAAATTAAAAATGAAAGAAGTAACTGCTAATAAAAAAAATTACAGCAGTGAACTGACCAAAGATAGTCCATGAAATGACAAAAAAACTATTCCTCTTCAACAAAAGTAAAGCCAACCAAACTTCCAGCTCAGAATTTCCCATATTCCTACTGGGAGTGCCAATTCCAGAAGATACACAGTACCATCTCACTAAGATTAATTTTTTTGTGGTGTTGATCAATTTTTTTCATGTTACCTTTTCCAACAATGCAAATACATAAACACGTTACTTAGTAATTTCATGGCTTTTTGTATCAACATCTGATTAGTTCAGATAAATGGACCCTATACAACCAGCTATGCATGAATAAATTCAAAAATAGTTTTTGGCTAAAGGAATATTCACTTCAAAATGTATTTTTAATTTAGTGCTAACTGTTACGATACGAGGCTGAGCCTTTCGGCCTCTCGTTACCGATTGAGGAATCTCAACCTCGAAAGTCAAAGGGGAAACGGAAAAAGAAAGGAGAGAGAATACACAGAAAGAGAGGGGGACAGAAAAGTAAGAAACTAGGAATAGCAGTGTTAGCATAGTACACCACGAGTTTACCTTAATTCATCAGCATGGATAATAACGACAAAATTTGACAGATTAAAAATATTGATTTTTATTTACCGTAGAACACGCGAGTTAAAGGTGATGCTTGGCAACAAACACTCTGACACGAAAAGAAACCCACAATGAAAATGTGCGCTTTGAATTATGATGAGCGCCCGCAACGGTTGCATATTCAACGCTGCACAAAATTTTCATGATGACTACCGAAAGAAGATCTACTCACAATAAACCAGAACAAGAAAATAATTAATAGCTGGGCTAGCTTACGCACGAAATGCAAATGGGGGACAACATAAAACAATAAGCCCTTGACTCACACAAGGCATCAAAAATGTGGAATACTTTACGCTACGCCCAACGTGAAATTCTCAACATCACACTTGAAATGAATCAAAATCACTCCGAACAGCGCGCCATTTCACAACACTTTTCAATGTGATTTCTGTTTCCAACTTGCACTTTTGCAATCACTAAATTGAATTCTCAATACCACAAAATCACCCTAGCTCTTCTGTGATGCGTCGTTGATGTTAGGCGAACTCTGCTTCCACTTAGGGCTTGAGGAATATACGAATGTTCCGGCTGATCAGTCCTGACACTCGCCGATGCCCCAATGCTGGCTGGTGCTGCTTCCCGTCTGCAACGCGTTCACCGCTCTTGAGTGCCAAAGGAGCTTGATCGTTGTAGCTTGCGCAGGATTGATGTGTGTGACTGCAGCTTTCGTGATTGCGTGGTTCCAAGGGGATGACGATCGTCGCTGCAAAGCTGAGGTGCTTCGAGCGGATTTTTTTGCTGCAAGTTGGCCCTTCGATGGCTGCTGTTTTTCCGACTTTTTACTCGTGACTTCGATGTTGTTACCTCACTCAGATGTTGAACTATTGGTGCTCTTGCTCACTGCACCCCGGCAAATGCCGGCGCACTCCGTTTGCGTACCCGCGCTGTATTCACGCTGCAAAGCCCAGCGAAAAATCTCTCGTAGATCTCATCAGCGCACACTTGCACCGCTAAGAGTTTCTTGTTTTGGCAAATCTCGATGCTCAAGGTGTCATACTGAAATGTTGATATGCCGGGGTGTACCGGCAAACCTGCCGGCGCCCCCAGCCTTGCACTCCAAATTCGTGCACCTCTCCTGTTATGTCACCGAGAGAAAAATCCTCTCGATTCTTCTTGCGTACTGCTTTTAAGCGTTCCACTTCGTTCCTTCTAGAACATTCTCGAATCTTCATGGTTATGAAGACATCATTTTGAACCTGATTGGTGGAATTCTTCCTTGGTCTGACGTCTCGAAATTTCATTGGTGCGCATCGTGCACCGCGTCGAAACTCACGCTTGTTCCAGGTTCATGAATGGCTGAGACGGAGCCCTCACTTAGGGTAACGCCCCCTTTATCCTCTGAAGATTTCCGAACTCTTTCTCACGCTGAGGCTGCTTCAACGCCTGTGTGTGCTTTTGTGTTGATGTGTGTGTTGTGTGTTTGTGTGCTTGTGTGAGTTCGAGGAATGCCTGAGTCCGCAGGCTGTTGACATTGATGAATGGCAAGGCTCTTGAGATTGCGAAACATGAACCCGAAGGCTGCCCTGGGACAACTTTTCCCTCTCAAGCTGTTCAACGGTCAAGAAACTTGATCTACCAAACATTCCAATGTTCCCTCGTGTTGCTCTATTCACGTCATCTAGCCCAACAATATATTATCCAGCGAAACGAAATAAAATTATATTACCTAGCAAGACGAAAATATTTCGTCACAAAAATATTTCGTCACATAACTGTCATCAACTGTAAGGATGATACTGTGTATTATTCATGCTTTGATCAATTTTCCAAACAAGTCTGTTTCATTTAGTATCTGAATCTAATAGTAGCATAAACAATATTGAATATAAGAAAGTGTTTGCCTCCCTTAACCACAACAAAGATGTTCCAAGAGAGGAAGGAGGAAGGCACCATTTAGTATGGAGTTGAGGAAATGTGAAATCTACGCACAAAGTGCACAGAAACAGTAAGCTAAGAAAGAATTTCATGTAACAAGAAAAAGTTGAAGAAGAAATTAGCAGTGCTGAGAAACAGGACAGCAGTGAACCGAAAAAAGATGGTCCGTAACAAAACAAAACAAAAAACCTATTCTTTTTTAACAAAAGGGAAGCCTACCTTACCTTTAGCTCAGGCCCTCACATAGTCCCCCTGGGAGCGCTAAAGTAGCATAACAATATCCCATGCACTAACTGTAACAATTTAGTTTTGCATTTTCCAGCCTTTTTTTTTTGGATTGGCCTGACAACTGCATTGCTTTACTAATGACAACTTAATGCTAAATGAATTAGACTACTTTCTAAAAAGTAAAAAGAAAAATTCATTTTGGTGTGTATTACCATAGAAATCCACCAAATGTTCAACGAAGTACAATGAATAGTATTAAAAAAATTTTGTCTGGCTCAAGTTGTACAGCTCATTTCCAAATGTGTAGTTTATTTCTTGTCAACAATGCAAGAGAAAAACTCTTCATTTCATCTGAATTATAGAGAAGAAACACTGACTCCTAATGAGCATTGAGGTATGAACACACCTGAGGGAAGGCATTAATATATTACTTGTGAACATGACCTATCAAAAGTGACGGGATTCGATATTCTCTTCAGATAAATTTTCCAGATGTAGGTGGAAAACAAACCTATCCATCCTAATAGTAACGGTGATTAAAATATCCTTGTACTTGTGCACTAGTGAAACTTATATCATAAATACAGGTCATAAGGCATCATTAGAAGCCTGGAAGAGAGACAGACAAACCAACTAAGATAAAGCCACAAATTCAATGTATTCAATGAGATTCCTACGCATTGTGCTTTTCGATGTTAAACTATCATCATCAGCAGCTCAAAGCTTTGCTAGTAGAACTTGACTTCTGAACACATCTTATTTGTTTTGAAATGCCAACTTGGCACAGTTGTTTACAAACCAGTTCCCACAATTAAGGTTGTTGCAAATGCTGAAGACAAATACATCTTTTGAGAGAGTACACCTATACAAAAGACCAACATAATTACATGAAACAGCAATGCAATACATATTCATCTGTAACAAGTTTAAACACTTAGCAGCAGAGCACATTCATTCTAAAATCTGACAGAGTGCAAGTTTCTTACTAACCATGCATATAAACTAGAATGGATGAGCAAAAACCTGTAAACAACTATCAGTGTTAACATGTTGTGAATTTGATGAATTAGCTTCCCCCATTTTTATGCCTCTACTGAGATTCAAAAAGATTCACAGAGCATGATGAATATCTAAAAAATATGAAGTCCATATTTTCCTTACCAAGAGACAACTGAAATACTTCACTTTCAAATAAGTGTCTTTTTTCATGTACATTCTTGCACTGGCTTCACAATTTTCTTTCATTTTTCCACACACACACAAAAACACAGAATCACAAAACGAGAGGAAAAAAAAAAGAGGAGATTGATGGTTCTTAGAACAAAATGCATGACAATCAAATGGTATGCCACTTCAGCAGTGTTATAATACTGTTCATTAAAATATGTTCTTGCTTTAAAATAAAACTGAACTGATTCTAACTTCATCCTAGGTATGTTCCCAAGTTGAACCAGCTGTACTTGTAGACACCAGATAAACTGGTCTATGCACGTGTTATTCTAGTACCATTCACACTGAGCAAATGTTCAATAGCCGGAAAAAAAATTACACATATTCCCGCTATAGGAATAGTGGTGGGAGATAGGGAGTGACGTAGCACCCACGTGATGACTGACTTCATGCATCCCTGCCACAGCAAGCATCAAGGAGCTTCAAAAGCTCAGTGAGGGAGGATCAAATTTACGCACTTTTAGTGCCCGCTTTTGCCCTTTTTCACCAAATTTGCCGGCCTATAACTCCATAACCACTTGCCACAATTGGACGAAATAAACTTACAATGAAGGAGAAGACTTGTGCCATCACCCTACTGGAGCAGTGGTTGTCTACAACCTAATAAAGGCAGCTGCCAGCGTCCATCCTGTCACCATTCCACCACAAAAAAAGGGCTCTGGAGCACCAAGAAAGGCCAGCCCACAAACAGGCAAGGTCTTGAAGCGTGAGCTGTTAGCTGAACCATCCATTACTGCCCTGGAACTAAAGGAGCCCTTCATTTGTGGTGGAATGGTGCCAGGTGGGACGCTGGCGACTGCCTTCTTTAGGTTGTAGACGACCCTTTTTGTGATCTTCAGTTCTACGGCCACGCGCATCACAGACAACCCCTGCTCCAGTAGGGTGCTGGCACAAGTCTTCTTCTCCATTGTAAGTTTATTTCGCATATTGTGGCAAGTGGTTATGAAGTTATAGGCCAGCAAACTTGGTGAAAAAGTGAAAAAGCAGGCACTGAGGAGCGTGTAAATTTGATCCTCCCTCACCGAGCTTCTGAAGCTCTCTCATGTTTGCTGTGGCAGGGAAGCATGAAGTCAGTCATCACGTGGGTGCTATGTCACTCCCCAGCTCCTCCCACTATTCTCATGGCGGGAACGTAATAAAAATGCACACGCGGTTTTGCATTGGTACTTTTTTGTTGCTGCAAAAATGCTACTGTAAGGGGTAGAAAAACTAATTGTTCAAAGGAAAAGTTTTAAAAACAACACTGGTGTTCATCTTTATTTCTCAATACCTTTTGTTGAAAATAATTTCACAATGATGTATCCTACATACCACCAAGTATGTATCACCTCCGATTAATTCTTCGACAACGAGTTGAAGTATTTCAAGAACTGAAAGAAAACGGTGAAATAATCCGCAAAACTCTTTGTTCCATGGTGGCTAGAAGTACTACTTGCCTTGAGAGAAATGGAGAACATGTCGAAGGATACTAATTTACTTCATTTATTTAAACTTTATTGAAGGATTTGTTACTCTTAAAATTTTTATTGGTTCGGTTTTTTGGAAAGTACAAAATAAGGAAGAATATCAATTTGTCTTAAAAACCTTTCCTTTGAAAAATCATTTTTTCTACCCCTTTCAGTAAATCGATCAATGTAAAGTAGTTATTCAACCGATTATAAAAAACTTGAATTATTCGAAAAGGAAACAAAATTTACTACATTGTGAAAAAAAGACAATTCAAATATGTTAAAATTAAAAGCGGAGATATGATAACTTAAAAAGTCGGGGACATTTTTGTGGGACACCCGGTATACAGTGCCAGCAAAAAAAGCACACATTTTTGCCGTAATAAAAATGTACCCACGCGAAACCGCGCGTACATTTTTATTGCGTTCCCGCCATAGAAATAGTGGGAAGAGCTAGGGAGTGACGTAGCACCCACGTGATGACTGACTTCATGCTTCCCTGCCACAAGCATGAATGAGCTTCAAAAGCTCGGTAGAAGAAACAAGTTAGGGTCATTTCTATGGGAGAAAATACACCTCTTGTTCGGCTAGCCACTAGAAAGGCTTTATTTTAAACAAACTTTATGACGTCAGCAAAACGCAGTGTCGTTAGGCCAATAGTAGAGCCAGATTTGGGAGTAGCTGTGCTACCAGGTGCAATATGAGCGCTGCTATTGGTTTATTGCCGTGACGTCAGCAAAACCACACCGTCAACTAAAAAAAGACTGGTTTGAACCTACCTTGTTTCCTCTACCCTGTTCAAAAGCTAGGTGAGGGAGAATGAAATTTACACGTTCTTCAGTGCCCGCTTTTGCCCTTTTTCACCAACTTTGCCGGCCTATAACTCCAGAACCACTTGCCACAATGGGACGAAATAAACGTCCAATAGAGGGGAATACTTGTGCCATCACCCTACTGGAGCAGGGGTGGTCTGTGATACGCGTGGTTGTAGACCTGAAGGTGAAAAGAAAGGTCGTCTACAACCTAAAGAAGGCAGCCACCAGCGTCCCACCCGGCACTATTCCACCACGAAAGAAGGGCTCTGGAGCATCAAAAAAGATCAGCCCACGAACAGACAAGGTCTTGAAGCGTGAGGTGTTAGCTGAACCATCCATCACTGCCCTGAAACTTATTGAGCCCTTCTTTCGTGGTGGAATAGTGCCGGGTGGGACGCTGGCGGCTGCCTTCTTTAGGCTGTAGACGACACTTCTTGTCACCTTCAGGTCTACGGCCACGCGTATCACAGACCACCCCTGCTCCAGTAGGGTGATGACACGAGTCTTCTCCTAAATTGTGCGTTTATTTCGTCCGATTGTGGCAAGTGGTTATGGAGTTAGAGGCCGTCAAAGTTGGTGAAAAATGCAAAATCGGGCACTGAGGAGCGTGTAAATTTGGTCCTCCCTCACCGAGCTTCTGAAGCTCTCTCATGTTTGCTGTGGCAGGGAAGCATGAAGTCAGTCATCACGTGGGTGCTATGTCACTCCCTAGCTCCTCCCACTATTCTCATGGCGGGAACGTAATAAAATGCACACGCGGTTTTGCATTGGTACTTTTTTGTTGCTGCAAAAATGTGTTGTTTTTTTGGCGGGCACTGTAAATAAATGTATGGACTGCATTTCTGCAGAGACAAAAATTCTACACACCTATGTAGCAAGCATTAGTGATGTAATCAAGAAATTGAAATGATTTGAAACCAACACAGAACAAATGAAGTCACTAAAAATCACAAGCCCACCCAATCAGTAAATGAGTGGGTTTTGTAAAAAGAATTTTAACAAATCTTGCAGAGAATATGTGCAAAGTCAATAAACCTTTCCCTCACAAAAAGACTAGAAATAAGACTCACCATGCACCACGTCCTCTGCGGCAGCTTCCTGCTTGATGAAGTCACGGCTGCAACACAACCTCTTTACTTTGGCGTCTGTGAGCTTGTGCATCACAACCTCCGCACGCTTCATGCTTGAAGACAAGGCCACACTGCACAAAGAGCTACAAAGCATCAGCATTGAAGGTAGTGATTAAACATCAGCACTAGTGATTTAGTCATTTATTCCAGGTGGCTGAGATGATGCATTACAATTTCAATTCTTCCCTGAAAACCATGGACAGATACATTTCCTAGCATACTATAGACTCATAATATTTTGATAGAAATAATCTTTATGTCATCTACACAGAAATTCATGACAAAATGCTAGATGAATATTTCACAAATAGTTGCAAAGGTAAAACAAGATGATGAAAAAACAATAAGAAACACACCTTCACTCATTTTCAGAGTAAACAGCCAAGGTTTACATTCTTACATACATTAAATGGAAAATTTTAAACATGTTTAGTGTTAAAATGTTTCAAGTTTCACATCTACAGCCCTGAAAACTATGCAACTGTTAAGATTCTATTGACATCAACTCATTAGAAACAAGAAATCAGTCAAGTAGAAGGATGAATATTACCTATAATCAATTGTAAGATTCTATTGACATCAACTCATTCGAAACAAGAAATTAGTCAATTAGAAAGATGAATATTGCCTATAATCAATCAAAAAATTTTACGCTTCCTTTTTTCAGCACATTTATCAGTATATCATATACTGTTCCATTTAACCAAACGTGAGAACTTTCAGCTCTCATTTTGGTAACATCATCGCCATCTGCCTGCGTCCATCCACAAAGCGAGTGCAGCCTATTTAACAAAAGTGACCATGCTGTGATGTTCCCTTAGGATATCTTTAGTTTGTGGTGCCTCCGTATAACTGTGCGTTAGAAAGCCAGTTATCTGCTTATGTATGTGTGTATTCTTCCATAGTAATTTCTGTATTGCATAATAATTTGAATGTTTGTTAACGGTGTACAATAAATTTCAGACACATTTACACCTTTTTTGATTCAAGTTAAAATATCTGACTTTCAAGTTAAAATTTCTGACTTTCAAGTTAAAATATCTGACTTTCAAGTTAAAATTTCTGACTTTCAAGTTAAAATATCTGACTTTCAAGTTAAAATAGCTGACTTTCAAGTTAAAATAGCTGACTTTCAAGTTAAAATAGCTGACTTTCAAGTTAAAATAGCTGACTTTCAAGTTAAAATAGCTGACTTTCAAGTAAAAATATTTGACGTTCAAGTTAAAATATCTGACATTCAAGTTGAAATAACTGACATTCAAGTTGAAATAACTGACATTCAAGTTGAAATAACTGACATCTAAGTTTCAAATTTTAAATTCACCATAAAATATTTTTTAAACGATTTACAAATTTGAACTTTAAAATATTTACTTGCTCATTAAATTTTATTGACTAAAAAAATCATAATTTAGGAGTGGTTTGTATTCACATGCGTAAATGCTTCCATGGATATAAAACACAAGGCGAGTACACATGTACATAGTTTAATACAAAAATAATAAGTTTGTAATGCTCCTTACTACAATATTTCGTTTTCCTTTTTTCCTTTTCCTTTAATACAATAATAAGTCTTAAATGCTCCCTTAACACGTCAGAAGTTTTTTAATGCAATCTATTTTATGTACAAATATACAGATGTTTGAAATATTTCCATATATATTAAAATTGCATTCTCTACAGAAGAATGAATATAATTTCTTTGATAAATCCTTAAATGAAATAATCTAATAGATTTTGAATAAGAATGCGATACATTTATTAGGAACTACATTTGTATAATTTCATGCAGTTGGAATGTCAGCCATGTTCAGATCTTGAATTAACAAAACTGCTGGATAGTGTTTTTCGTATGTGTTTTTTTATATCTTCCACTCTTTGTTCCTCTCTTCACTCCTCGTGTTGTATGTTGATCTTCAGATTCCGAATCACTGAGAAGGTTGCTTACTTCGAGTTTTTCCATTGTCATGATGGGTGTTAGAATGAAAATAATTCAGCAAAGAAAATTCGAGCTCTTATATACGCTACATACAGTAGTTGGTGTCATATTTACAATCCATTCTACTGCAAATTTTTTATGATTTATGATTATGTAAATGCAAAAAATCTGCAAATATAGGTAGGAATATACAGTAATATGTAGTTCTATTAAAGTAATCCATATTATATTTAAAATTGTATGTCAGATATTTTAACTTGAATGTCAGGTATTTCAACTTGAAAGTCAGATATTTTAACTTGAATGTCAAATATTTTAACTTGAAAGTCAGCTATTTTAACTTGAAAGTCAGATATTTTAACTTGAAAGTCAGATGTTTTAACTTGAAAGTCAGATATTTTAACTTGAAAGTCAGATATTTTAACTTGAAAGTCAGATGTTTTAACTTGAAAGTCAGATATTTTAACTTGAAAGTCAGATATTTTAACTTGAAAGTCAGATATTTTAACTTGAAAGTCAGATGTTTTAACTTGAAAGTCAGCTATTTTAACTTGAATCGAAAAAGGTGTAGTAATGTTTCCGGGAACTGCCTCAACACCCCTAGCAAGCCAAGTCAGTAGTTGTAAAAGTCTAGAGCTGCAGTGAATTCAACATTTACATTGTTTTGGGGATCTGCGTGCCAGTGAATTTTTTCTTTGCAGACTGTGGATGTTAAAGGCTAGCATAAATAATTGTGCACTGGTTAATCAATGGAGAATTCAGTTAATTTCTACAATTTATACCAGAGCTAATGCCAGTAAAGGCTGAGATTGTCCTGCAGCAGATCTAGCCGTTATGCCTGTCTGTGAACTAAGTTGAGAGACCAGTCTGCTATGCATGGTGTAATGTGGAGGGGTGCTTGATGTGACTAGTAGAAGTCATATAGTTAGGCAGTAGCTCCACAGTGAACTCTTACTCATGTCAGCACCCATTTATGAGTTGTTCAGTAGAATCAATGGTCTGATTGCTCACTCTCAGCACCCGTGGTCTTAACTATTGCAGTAAGCATTTTCAATTAATCATGAGATTCATTAAGGAATACCCCTAAATTCTACAATTAATCAGTTCCAAAAACCTTTCCCTCAGGTAAAGCTCAAATTAGAGTTTTTCTTTCTGAGAACTATAGCTTTAGTATAGTGGCATGCCTATCTAGAGGCTCTGTAGAGCACCACCCTCACCACTTTGTGAATATATTGCAGTAAGATGTCATCAGGAATTTCTTTTCTTAATATTACCGCCACCTTCAAGAAGTATTTGGTCCCTGAAGATTCCTCTTGGCCACGTGCCTCACAGCAGCATTCACTTTCTGTGAACTTGTTTGATTTCTGTCTTGTGCTTTTGTTGCAGTTAGGTTGGTACTAAGCAATGCAATGTTTGAATTAACTCACAAATTTCCATGTATTCAATGTCGTGTGAGCCGCTCTTGCCTTGCAAGTCAGTGTTTCACTAGGTCATAGTCATTTTCCCTGAATTTGTGGTCTGATTTCCATGTCTGGTGCTTATGTTGCAGCTAGGCTTGTAAGTAGGATCCAATATTTGAATTGACTCACTGAAACTTCAATGTATCCCAACGTGGTATGAGCCATTCTTACCTTGCAAGTTAGTGTTTAATTGTGTCACAGTGATTTTTCCCTGAATTTTTTGCCTGAGTTCTACTACATAGATTCTACTTTTTTTAAAGTGAGAAGCCACAACAGTATACAAGTAGTTCATTATTTCTATGTCATATTTAATAATGTCCGATTCTGATAAAATTTGCTGCTGTGCAGTTACGGTGACTTTGGATATTAATAGAGCCAAAGAGTCTAATTATTTTTTGACCTCCAATGAAAACCTGTTATTCATGCAGGCCAATTGAAGACTTAAAAGACAAGTCTAATAGCTGAGTAAACATGTGCAAAGAAATAATGTGGCTATTTTTTATTTGATTAGTGATGGCAAGATCCATACTTGAATGAAAACCTTGTTGACTATGGTATAGCATTAGGCTCACCATCCACTTTCTAGACATTTACACTAGTTTACTATTCTTACACTATATTAACCCTGCTGGTGCATGACTGTGTACATGAATGCAGACCATGGAGAAGTGGGGCAGATCTGGGACACAAATTAGAGTATCATGGACAGGTGTAGAAAAATTGTCATTTAGTCAACAGTAAAATGGAACACAAAGAATGAAAACCTGGTGAAATGAAAGGGCAGTTTCAGATAGCAGGTGGAGGAGCTTGAAATAAAGCAAGGACATGCTATAGAACAAAAAAGTCTCATACAAAAAACTAGGCAGTTAAAATAAGTAAAATAACACAAAATACACAATCAAAGGATTGAGAGAAAGAGAAGCAATTTGGACAAATTAAATGAGTTCAAGCCCCCCAAACCCAAATGAAAGTGTTTCAAAGAAAGAAATTTTGAGCACCATCTAGTAAAGAATTATAAGAATACAGGATTTATGTACCAGTTGTGTTCTCAGACAAAATCTCCCATGCATATAATTTTTGAGTTGGGATATAAGTTTATGATAAAAGATGAGAAATTTAGAAAATTGTAATAGATCCTGGAATTAAAGAAAACAGTAAACAGAAAAAAAGGGGTTATATGAGAACAAAAACCTGCTTTATCTAAAATAAGCCTAACTAACTTTAAACTCAGGACCCCATGAGAAACAATTTCATCTACTGATAGAAAAAAAGAAGCAAAAATATATTTATTCCAAGAAGTGAGCAAATTTGAAATACAGTCGTACCTCAGTACTCGACTGCCTCTATACTCGACCAAAAAATTCGAGTAGAAAATGCATCGGACCTCGAACAGATTTTCGGTACTCGACTAGCCGAGTCAACCCGAACGTGCTCCTCGGCCCTACTCGGTCAGCAAGTAAGCGTCAGGTCAACTCGGACCGCCAGCGGAGTAAGACGTGCGCAGTTGTGTGTGTTCGAGCATTTCTTCCCAGATTTAAACTTTTTCGTGTTGCTCTAGCTCTAGGAAAATTGGTTTAGGTGTTGGAACAAATCGATGCTCGACCACCACCTCAAAAGGGATTATGGTCGAGTACCGGGGTCTGACTGTATATCTATAGAGTTTGTGGTAGAAAATAGCAGTAATGAATATCTGTTGAAAAGAACAAAGAATAAGTTTTGAAACACTAACAAATACAAAAAGCATATTAAAACACATACAAAGCAGGTATACATATGATTTTGAGAGGTGTGGCAATCACAACAAAAATAATTGATGCTGGGTTGAATTTTTATATTTGCCAATTAATTAAGATTTGGTTAAAAGTTTGAAACACCCGCTTGTTCGTTCATTTTGGCCTAACCTACTGTGCTGTGAACATGCAGCTGGTGCTCAATATTAGCTAGTCATCTAGAGATCCATCATGTTTTGTACAAATTATTTGCCTCTAGTCATCTCGCAATGTGATCCGTGTTAATTTTATACATCGTCTGATTCGGTTTTTGCTTTTGATTTACATTTCTTAGTTTTGTAGCTGCCAAATTTACACTGTATTTTTTGTATTTTTCAGCCTGATGATGATGTTCGTACATTGAAATGTTGCTTTTTATAAATAGAGTGATATCAAATTTTGAAGGGAGTGCTTTAGTATAGATAAGTAATTTATTTTTTGTCTTGTAATGCGTGATGAACTAGAAAAATATCAATACATAGTGAATAGCATTGAAGAAAATTAAAATCAACGAGTGGAAAAATAGCAAAGGCATCCTCGGAAAACTAAGTTTTCAACTCAGATAGTTTGCTAGGCAAAACTAAATTGAAGTAACCAACATACTCCATTGGAGCAGTAACAGGAAAAAGTGGTAGGTGGTACTTGTTCAACTTGAATCAAATGAGATATTCAAAGTACGTAATTATGAATACTATGTTGCTACCTCATCAGTGTAAATTTATTCTCAAGTGAACTGACGATCTCCTTATAAAACCTTAATGCTCTATTTGTACCTCTGAGATCAAGAGAAAATTGTAAGAAAATGAATTCTCCCCAATGAACATGGGAACTTATCAACCAACTTCAAAATATAACTACTTTGCTGGGCTGTTCAAACTTTATAAACATTGTAACTTTCTTACAAGTTGGAAAAATGAGGTTAACTTTTGGTTACAATGCTGCTCATATCAGGTGCTACTTGCATAGCTAAGTGATACTACTCCCACCATATGATCAATTACAGTAATTATGTACAGCTCAGAGGTTTGCAACGAGGACAGATAGCAGTCAGCCATAAAAGACGAATGTTGAACATTAGCATTACAAGTTAATAATGGATAGCCAAACCACAACTGTTTCAAGATTCAATGAAAGTCACTATTTTCAATTCTTGATATGAACTGAAAGATTCATAACAAGAGATACAATTCAGGTAAAATGTGTGATCTGACATTTTAACTGAAGTATATGGCAATCACATGAAACAATACTTTATATATTCCACATTTTACTCCATTCACCTCGCATCTTACACAATCACTCCTATTCTCTATGACCTATCCTAAATTTGAGGTGAAGAAAGAGGTACATACAAGTTACAGACAATTCTCACAGCTGTTCTATAAGCAATCTCAACCTTTTTATAAAACAGACAAAATAAATACTACACAATCAGGTAAAAAGTAGTACTTTACTCACATATGACTGTGATCCTTGATTTTCAAATGCAGGTAACAATCCACAACTGTTAAACTGATTAAAAAAAAGAAATCAAAAGCAGACAAAAGGAGTGCTTCATCCACTTACCATTCCTCAGCCTCAGGCACTGGAATTAAATAAAAAACTCTAGTGATCACTAGAGTGATCTAGTGAAACTCTTGCCTTTACCTTCTTTAATGATCCAGTTGAATCTTGAAAGTTGTTGGATTTCTTTAGGAGACGTCGGTGCAATTTCACAGCTAGTAAGGGTGCACAGGAAGTATCCGTTGCATCACAGAGAATACACGTAAGTTGGGTATGAACTTGCACTTAGAAGTGAGGGTGGACAGTGTCGGGGCCTTTGTAACGGCCAAGAATTCCCTTGGCAATGCTTACAAGTTCTGCAAGAATTTGTGCCTGTGTACCAGATTGTCTAATAAATTACTCAGGATCCACCAATCCTCATCAGAAGCTATCATTGGGCGGCATCACTGGGATAACCAGTACGTCTGAAAAAATACCCTCAGGCATGGTAGATCACTACAGCCCACTCTACACGACTAACTCATTCCAGTCACTGTCTCTTAATCCAGGCACACATAGAAAAATTTTCACAGCATCCATTATAGTCATATTACACTCCTGATCCAACCCTGCAAAACAGCTCACACCACAATCATCTTCAGCATATTTGGTATACCACTCGTTTTTCCCATACTGCTCAAATACTATATTCATGAAACTTTTTCTCTCTCATGCTCATAGTTACTACATTCCAGCACAAAACGTTCAATTGTTTCTTCCACTCCCCTTTCACACTGCTGACAATCTATAATTATTCTCATTCCACCTCCATGTGCGTCTATTCACACTAAATGCCTCACACCTCACAGCAAAAAAGAGACATAATCTAACATTAAATTTGCATTGACACGTCCAATTCTTAGAATGAAAAGTAAAGCAAAAATCGCTGTATATATGGTCATTGTATTAATACAAATAGTAAAGTCTAAATGAATAAAATTGAACGTTTCAAACTAAACAGTTCATTTTCAGCACAAGAATTCTGCGACAAAACAAAGCAAAACAAATATAAATAAATTAAAACTACACTATACAAAAGAATACTACAACATAGACAAAAAATAGACGTACATCTAAAACTATAAATAAAATATAAATAAAACAATTAAAAAATGTAAACTAATGATTACGTAATTGCGACAAGAAGATGAAAAGCACATTGAGTATCATTTAGAGGGGGTCTGAGCTTAAAGATGTATAGTGACTCAAGGATGCGTAAATCAATCATGTGAGGCGCATCTGCTTAGATTTTAAAATGATTCACGGAAACAGAGACGTTAAAGTTTTCAGCATGGGATCGAACAGAGGACAGTGGAGGGGAACGAAGAGGACGACCAGTTCTACAGCTGTCCCCAGCGTGCTCGGCTACTCTGGACATACGAGTACGACAGGTAGAACCTACGTGCTGTGATTCACAACGTGAACAACTAAACTGGTAAGCCACAGAGGAGCACATAGCAGAGGGCAGCTTTTCCTTAAAGCAAAAACAGGACCTGATTGTAAAATTCTTGACAAGAATAGAACAAATTTCAAGTTGTGGAAAGAACTTGCTGATTAGGAGTTGAACCTCCTGATTCAACGTAATTGACTGGTGTGCACAGTAAGGAAGCTTGAGGATAAGCTTCTGTTGATTACATGATTGGAGTGCTGGTGTGTGATCATTAGTTCTAGACAAAAATTTACCGATTTGTTCATCAATAGTAAATAAAGAAAAACTCTTCTCAATAAAAACTTGTAAAAAAATCAAATTCTTGATGTAAATATTGGAAGTTAGAACAAACATTAAATGCTCTATGGATGAGAGCAGTGTAGAATATCAGGGAACTTTGTTATGACCGGACACAATAGCACTTCGGAACTATGAGTAGCAGTCAAACGAATTTTTGTGAACTATTTCTATCGTACCTCAAAATCTTAATTCGCACCCTAGTTTTGATCAATAATGACCAGAAATAAGTTGTTTACATGTTATAATACGGAATAAATCACAAAAACGCTAATTTCATGTAGCTTTTACATGTAAAGTAGAAGAATGAACTATGATAAGACAGAGCATCACTACGCTACTCAGACGACATTTTGGAGGTACCTGAATTGCTGTGACTGTCGAAAGGAACGTGAAAGGAACTTACTCTTCTTCAAATGATTACACATAATATTAAAATATAATTTTACACCATAATTGTTTGAGTTTTTTGACATATTTTAACGTCATTGAAAAGAAAAAATTTTCAGCTTTACGAAGAGGTAATTTTTCCTGGAAAAAAAATATTTATAGTTGCCGTAATTCATTTTTTTCCCCGCACACCGTAGCAGACAGAATAAACTCCAGTCTTTTCAAAGGAAGAAATTAGCCTTGCGATCAAGTGCCAGCCAGAAAAACCACTTGCCAGATGAAATGAACTACGGAGAAGTTCCTTTGACATCATTCCGATGTTTTTATCCTGCTGCAACAATTTGGCAGTGTGTATGCTCTGTATGGATGTTAAATTAAGGATATAATGATTTACTGTAATTTAATGAGACATTTAAAATTTTAATTCTATGAACGTAATGCAAAATAGTTGAAATGTAAATCTAGTTTTTCCCTTATATTGTTCGCAAAATCACATAAAATCTTTGTTAGCATTGAAGTGCTTAGATTGAAAATATTTATCTATGAATAAGAATTCGTTATATCAAGTTAATGATAATCAAGATTTTGTCAGCCAAATGAAAGACTTTGTTTTAAGATTAATATTACATCATTCATCGAGAATAGAAATGTAATAAATTCGATTAATGACTTATTCATTTAAAATTGCAACAAGTCTCTGAAAGCAAATTAAGAATCAATTAATTCCTGTACTTACATTTGTGAATAAAATACTCTAATTTTCTAGTGACGTAGCACAAAAAAAACAATTAGGTCATCTACGCTATATATCCCACGGGCAACTGCATCCACTTAAGATGAAGTCCAATAAAGTTTCATAATATTTCGTTATAAATACGACCAACTATTCAAAAATTTTGGCTAGATGTTCATTCATTTACTTTGAAAGAATAAGTTCACATAATGTTTTACATTAAAAATCTTAATTTCCCATAAAATATATATCATTTGATTTGACAACATTTTAATCAAAGTCGCTTGATACACTGCCACGAAAAATCTCTAGCTAGGCTATTTCATTTTTCCAAATCGCTTATATACATATTTGATACGTTGGAGTATAAGATGTTGAATGACGACCTCATACTCTTAGACGCAAAATTTTTCAATCCTTATTTTATATTCAATATTAATCCCTGATATTGCAAGTTCTTAAGCTCATATTTTAACGTAAGTGCGCACCAATAAAAGTGTTGTCCACAATGCATCGTCACTGGTATTAGATTTTTTAATTTGTATTTATATGAATTATGAAACCTTGATTCCCGCATCAAAGCAATGGCTTTGTTTTTTTTTCTCTCAATAATTTGTTTCGACTATTGAAATGAGTATTAAGATGCCAAGCAGGCATATCTACTATGTGTCTTTATCTCATGATATTTTAAAAACATGTGATCGTTTTGTACAATTTTTTGGAAACAAACTGTTCAGAATTATTTTTCTGTTGTTCCTTATATTCATAAGTTACAAAAATAGAAGAGTGGCTTGCAACTAACGAGCCTATAAATGACATATTCTTTGCCCATTATGTATTTTTTATTTTCGGAAATAACTATTTTCAAATGACTCTTTCCAATTTCATTTGGCATACATTTGAATAAATGAAAATTCATGTTCAAAGAGTGATACTTTTTAGCAAACGTTACACGTTCGTCCAACTAAATCACGTTGGAAGACTTTTGTGACATTACAAAAATAATTGAAGATTTGTGTGCAGAGTCCATCAAAACTAACGGCAATGGATGCTCGAATGGTTTGACAGAGCAAGTAGAAATTTTAATTGGTGGAAAATATTATCAAATAGCATATCTTTCTGAACAATCATGCTCCGGTAATAAGTACGTAATAACTATCTGCAAAACAGGATGCACCACCTTTTGAATTTGCCCTTATAGATCTTTTGTATGCCCATAAAAAGTTAATATTTCTATTCCATTGAGACCTTCATTTTAAATATACTTCAAACAGTGAGGTTATAAAACTTTTTATACACTCATTAGTACTATAACCGGTACCTGAAGAAAATAATATTTTAGCTACTCGGCCTTAGCGAAAAGGGATGTCTCTATTCTTTTCATAAAATTAAAGTGTATGCAAAATACTATTAACACTACAGCTAAATACTTCAAATAACATGCATGTTTAAAATTGAGTTAGAAGCTACACTGTGAGAGAAATATTGTATTTTTTTGCGCACTTCTCTTCTGAAATGCGCGTTTATTACTGGTTATCGTATTTTTAAGAAACAATTAAAAATGTGAAACAAAAGTGTTGCGTCATATCAGTTCTGCAAGTTGTTCAACTTCATTGCTTCATTTGGTAATTTGCTCAGCACTCATAAATATTAACGCTTGGAATTGATACCTCCTCTGGACGATTATTTTTTGAGTGATGATTCAAAGCGGATAATGGTATGCGTCAGTCCAATCTCGAAAGTTATGAGGTGCAAAGGCCGATGCAAATGCTCCGACGGTGTCAGCCCTCAATTTCAAGTTTAAAGCAATTGAGCGGGCCAAGGTTCTTCAATATTTGCGTTGTGATTCATTAGGTTTGTCAATGCTTATTTTCATTTCATATTTGTGAGGTATAGTTAAGTGATGCAACAATTTGAGGGAAGTACTAGTATTAAACTCAGAGTGAGGATATTTAATTGCCCTTTAAATGATGGATACGTTTTAATTTGCAGATAACGCAATTGGGTTTATCCAAAGAAAATCATTAAAAGACAAGAATGTTGAATATAATAGAGAGAAATAGCCACTTAAAGTTGTTTAAAACTCAAGCACTAAACTGACTTCAATTTTTGAAAAGTTTGAAATCCTTGATTATTAACCAATCATTAGTCTAAAAATTCATCAAATAACAATGAAAACATTAATCAAATCATCATTAAAAAATTTGAGCATGTGAATGACTTAAAATATTATTGACCACATGAACCTTCCATCATAAAATGAAGAGAAAAGGTGAACCATTTTTACGGTCATTCACAAAAATTTTGGAACTTTTTTCTAATTTGTGCTCTAAAATCCTCAAATTACACCCTGGATGAGAGTATTTTGGTTTTTGTGCGACCTTTTTAAACCATGCGCATTCAAACTCTCTTGAAGTCTTTCTTCTCATTTGCTCTTCCTCTATCTCACTTGTAAACCACCTGGCATTTCTTATACTTTTCCTGCATTTCATTCCACCAATCTTTTGCTCTGCCACATCATACAAGGTTCTTGCAATCTCACCATTTGGGTCATTCACTCATCTCTAAACCTGTTCCAGTTACATCTATTAAATTCATTCCTAAATTCCTCCTAGTTTGCCACTTTTATCTGCCAATTTTCTTTCACACTGCTGACCTTCTCCATTGACTCCTTTCCACCCCAATTATATTCAAGCACGAGCATTTTATGATCACCATCAATTTCAAAATCATCGTCATATACAAACATTTTTTGATTAATGTGTAGCGTTTGGTAATAATCAAATTTCCAATTTTTGGTGCCGAAACATAGTTAATAAGATCAAAATAAACAAGTTTTTCTATGCACTTTCCGTTGCAAATGAGTATTTAACAAGTCATAGCAGTAAATTACTGACCCCCAACTCTGGTCTTTGAAGCGGAAAGAAATTCATCAAGAGCGTTGTATGGCAACACTGCAATGGACTCTTCCTTTCGACGCGCTCGAATGATCAAGCGCGCTTTTCCCGTGCTTGCAACAATGCAATTGTGATAAGTACAATACCGCTATAGTACGTAAAATAGTCCTTTGCGACGAAAAGTGGATAGAAGAAAACTTGTTTATTTTGATCTTATTAACTATGTTTGGGCAACAAAAATTCAAAAATTGATTATTACCAAACGCTATACATTTACTCATTTTTTTGACACTCTTTTGCTTTACTATTTACTATCAAATAGTCAATTGCAGTTTTCCATTCCCTGCTTTGCCATGCATGCAAGCCATTTCCTATTGTGACATTCAGGTTCTCAAGTTAATTTTCATCACAGAAATCAATCAATTTTTATCCATTTGCATTCACAGGTTCATCAAGTATACCAACATGGCCATTCAAGTCACCCATCAAAATTAGAGGGCACCTGCAGTGTTCTCCTACTATCCTTGTCCTATCACTATCCTATCACACTGCCGACATAATCTATCATTATTCTCATTCCACCTCCATGTACGCCTATTCACGCTC
>JACJUY010010298.1:3523-20548 GCA_014220935.1 Platorchestia sp. MABIK
TTAGGATTTTGAAAAAAGTTGACTGGCAGCCCTGCCCAGGACCCCCAGAGAGCTGCTACAAAGAATCGCTCAAAAAGTTACGCGGACTCGGAGGCCTGCATGTCAACACGGCCGAATACGGACCCGGCAACGAATGCCATGCGAATGCGGATCGAAGTATGAACACCGACAGAGCTGAGCAGTGAGGCATCTTACTGTCTCCATAGTGAAGGAATACAACTGGCCTACCCGTGTTCCAGTAGGCAGGGTGAGTACGCCAATTATTTTTGATTGATTTATTAAAATTGATTTTAATTAATGCTTGCTTCAAAAAAATAGACAGCATCTATTAAAAGTCATTTCGCTATCTAACATTTTTAGTAAATAAATGAAATATTACCTCCAAAAATTTAAAATTCTTTCTCTTTTAGCTATGATTAGTGCGAGTGATCGCGTTGAAAAAGGTCTATCCATGTGAACCAAAACCTCGTTCCTCACTGACCAGCTTGTAAATAAGTTCATTTAAACCACTTATCGTTTACCCTAGAAATTGATTTATAACCTTGTTTTTTACATTAGTAAAATACGTAAATCTTTATCAGAATTCTGCTCGTGATCCGTCAGTTCGTTTGTGTGCCCGCTCGTACGAACGCTACGCTCTGAGCAGTATCTTTGTTACGGTTGACTGCCGTCACAAGGTCAGCTGTCGTTAGGTAAATTGAAAATTTATGGTTAGCTAAGGATGGGTTACGATGGGTAAAGTTAGTATGGAATATGTTTTGGTAGGATAAGTTAGGGTTTTGGGAGGCTTGTTAGTCTTGGCAATTGTTAAATTTGGGTCGATCGCTTAGATTTTAGAAGCTAGTCTATGGTAGGATGATTTATGATTAGACTGGTTATGGTAAGATAGTTTATGGTATGAAAGGTTTTGGCAAAACAAATGTGCTCGTAGGAAATGTTTTAATAGTTAAGGTTTTGGTAAGATAGTTTATGGCAGCATAGGTCATGGAAGGATACGGTATGGTAGTATAGATTATGGTATGTTAAGTTTAGATAGGATTGGTTAGGCTTTTTATCGGCCTAATGAATTAAAATTCACTAGAATCTCTCATTGGCCAATAAGAATTTTTCCTTCTCATTCATTTACTCCAGATGTTCTGTTTAATTTTGCCAGTTTTTATCTATTGATCACTCAATCTCAGAACACCAGTAACCACATGAAGCTCAAGCTTTCAGTGCTACTGAGCGCAAGTTATATTCTCCATAACGCCTCACGTCAGCGAGCTGCTGAAAAGTTAGATGGTTAAGAATGCCTCTCGTTAAGTAAATATTGTCGGTTAGCTCTCAATAGAAGCTTCACGCGCATTAGACACTGCTTGGCTGTTAACATCTTGCTTGTGATACGACTCATCGATGGGTCGTGCTCAAGTTCTTTCTGCTGCGATACGACCCATCGAAGGGTCGTGCTCAAGTTCTTTCTGTTGCGATACGACCCACCGATAGGTCGTTTGAAAAATGTTAACAATCTTTCAAAATTATTATCATTTTTTCGACCCAGTTGATGTTTGGTATTTATAAATTGCTAACAACTCTGGACTTTAAATTTGAGTTGAATATTGAATTTCAGTTCAAGCCATCGCAATCAGCGTTTTAAATGTGGATCTCAAGTTATTAGGAGCTTTGAGGAATTTGTCCCTAACATGTACGAAATGTAGGGGCAGAGGAGGGGGGCGCGTGTTGGAAAGGGAGGGGAGAGGAGACGTGGTGGCGCGGGAGGGACGAGAGATGGTGGTGGGGGAAAAGAAATGAAGAGGAGGGAAGGAGACGAGGAGAGGAGGACAAGACGGGGAGGGGGGAGGGAGACGAAGGTAGGGGAGGGGAGGAAGAGACGAGTTGAGAGGCGGGAGGAGACAGGAGGAAAAGTGATATGTGACTGTTCTTTCTCATTCCAATTTTTAGTCTCAAGGAAAACTGAATATTTCGAATAAGTTGGCGGGAGAAAATTTCAAGTGAGCACACAGGGTTACACACATGTTTTGGCATAATTGAAGACACCATGACGCATCAAAAAACGCGTCTCAGAGGTAGAACAATTGAGAAGCTTAAGAAACGTGCATTTTTATTTTGGTTTGAAATGTAGAATGGAGAGCGAAAGACATATATAGAAAAAATCTGTGATGACACATGAGATTTGCAATTTTACGATACCAAACAATGTTGAAATTGTGGTGAGTAGAAATAAAAGATTGGGCATGTTAAATGAATTTTGCATGTGCGCTGGTTTTGTAGAGTTTATAGAGAACCAATTCGAAGAGAAAGGGATTCCCAAATGACCATTTTAAAACATTAATTGGTTAACAAGTGTTGGGATGAAGTATACCCAAGGAAAGAAAAGGATTGTCTGAAAAATCTAGCAACAGCCTAAAACATTCACTTTTACGAACTAAACAAAGATGCAAATGTCGACTTGGAAATAGAATTTTAAACGCTCACGTGTTTCAAGGCATTAACATGGATTAGGTGAATATATAGAATGGGATGTCATATCCTGACGAGCTCCTCGCAATTCCACTCCACAGAAGGACACTCAATACCCTTGCTGCCAAGGTTAAACACACAAAAAGTACTCGAGTACTTTGTACCAAACACTGCATAACTTTGACAGTGTCCTATGACGACATTTATAATAATTACATTCATAAATATAAGGAAGAAAATCGTTGTTAAGGCAAAAAGTCATTCCGCTATAACCACTTTTGCTACCTTGCAGACAAACTCAAACCACTCTTTCTACTTTAAGAAGGCGTTATTCATGCTTTATTAAATAGAGCTCATAAAGTTTGCAGAAGTTGGGCAAGTTTTCATTCTGAAATTCTTCGGGTTAAAAGATTGCTGATAAATAACAATTTTCCTAATACTCTGGTTGACAGGATAATCAACCACTTTCTTAACCGATAAAAAGCCAGGCAAAAATTGCTACACGTAAAGCCATTTTTATTAAAAATTATAAAATAAAACTGAACGTTTCGGACAATCTGTCCATCTTCAGCAAAAAAAACTCTGGAAAACGAAACTAAAAGAAAAATTAATACACCAAAGATATATCTATAAAAATCTAAACTTTGAAAAAACACGAACAACGGTAAAAGAATATAAAAGGAAAAACTTAGTAGCTGAATTAGGTGTTGGCAACATGAAGCGGGAAAGCACTTTGGGTGTGATTCAGTAAGGGTTTCTTTTTGTAAATATGCAAAGATTCAAAGAGGCGCAGATCTGTTCTGTAAGAGGTACCGGCCAAAATTTTAAAATAAATTAGGGAGACCGGAATATTGCACTCGTCTTCTGCATGAGATCTAACAGAAGACAGTGATGGGATCCAAGAGGAAAACCAGTTCTGCAACTACGCCCAGCATGCTCGGAAACTCTAGTCATCATGGTACGGCAGGTAGAACCAACGTACCGCGATTCACAACGTGAACAACTGCATTGGTACACCAGAGACGAGCACAGTGAGGGTGGCAGTTTGTCTTTGAAACGAAATAGAGAACCAATTGTAAAATTCTTCACGAGAATCATTTGAACTTTGAGATGCGGGAAAAACTTGTTAATAAGGGATTTACCATCCTCGCTTAGTTTCAGTGACTGATCTCCAGAATACGGCAACTTCACAAAGAAAGCTTGTTGTGCACAAGATTGAACAGATTGAGAATTATCATATATTAAAAAAAAAATTATCAATGTGCCTGTCAACAACAGAAGATGGAAATCCGTTTTTGGCAAAATATCCTCGCAAAAATCGAAATCTCTATGTTAGTATTGATAGTTAGAACACACATTATACGCTCTATGGACGAGACTACGAATGCCGCAAACCTAAAAATTGTACGAACAAAAGCTAAATAAGCTAGTCCCGAGCCCAGAAAAAGTTTTCTTTCGGAAAACAGAGCACTGAAAAGTATTGCCAACTCTCTCCACAAGCATCAAGAAACGGCAACCTCTCATTATCTTCGTCTTTCCTAGTAAATTTAATATTACGATGATGAGAATTTAAATATTGGAGGAAGAGGTCAGCATGAGCCTTATCTCAAAACAAAACGAAGGTGTCTTCAACATACCGCTTGTAAAATACAGGCCTAAAAACATGAGGACATTCTTTCAACCAGTTTTGCTCATGGGGGCACAGAAATATATTAGCAAACGTTGGACCTAAAGGTAAACCCATGCCCAACCCATCAACTTGCTTATAATATTTAAAACTGCACTGCGAATGTTATTAGTGCGAATGCACTGCACTGCGTGGCCAAAAATGTCCGCCCCACTGTGGTAAAATAAAGATGTAATAAAACTCATTATTTGCAAATTTCCTCGCAACAAATTCGGCAAAATAATAAGGTAACAATAGTTGTATACAATGTCGCAACACCTGCTCTTTTCGCGACTGCAAGCATGAATTGTAGCCTGGCAAAAATCTATTAGCAAATGTCGGTCATGATCGCAGAACAGGTTATACGATTGCATTGGGTTGGAATATCCGTCATAGATGTATTGGCTGTGAGACGTAAGACTGTGCAAAGAACAAACACTCTTAGTTCAAGCAGACAAATGGGCCAAAAATTTACTGTGAAAAGACTGGTACATACACCACAAGCCTCTTGAGTTATGACTTGCAAATAGGCCTTTAAAAGCAAATAGACCACAACTTTCTGAGTTCAGGCTGAGAAAAAGACCAATTTTTTTTCAGGTGTAGGTAGGTTAATAGACCAATGACAACTAATCAGCTTCAAGTGAGCTAAAAAAACTCAGTTTTTACATTCAGGCATGCGTTTAGTTGAACTTTCTCGAAGAAAATAGGCGTGTGGACAGAAAAATCATTGATTTCATTTTGAAATGCCAGAATTTTTTCACTGAATCTAAAAACGAATTATAATATAAATTTTAACAACTGAAATGTTTTGGATATTTCGTATTTGAAGAACCTGAGAAATTTTCAGTGGACAGCGCACAGATGCTGTATATGACGAGCTCGACTACACGTGTCTGATATCCTTTTAATTTTAGCAGGAAAGTTTGTAGGAAGAAAATTTTTTTTCTTTTAATCAGAAGGAATCCGTAATTGTATTTTAGATCAGATAATGTAACGCCTCGTAATTGGTGATCAACTCTGCTTTAATTCAACTGAAAATTGTGTAGACACCAACTTGCCGGGCATTCGTCGTGTATAAACACGTGTTTGTAAAATAAGTTACGTGTTTAAAAATTGAGTAAAAAATAAAGTGAGCACTCGCCTAAAGTATGCAGAGGGCAGTTCACAGACAGTACCGCCATTGGAAGAAATACCATTTGTGGCCGTGTGGACGCGGTCCCTGCCTGGCGTTCTTCAGCTTCCTGAGTTGTGATGCGACCGTCAGAGCTGTCATCGCTGCAAGGCTCGGACGTCCCGAGTGTTCTTTGGAAAGGGCACCCACGTAATGGTTGTTTTCCCATTTGTGCACTAAACATTGTAAGAGGCACCGATATTAAGGGTTGATGCCACATTTTTGCACTAAAATTTTTGAGGGGCATCAATATTATGGTTGTATGCCGCATTTATGCACTTAATCCAGGCATGTTCTGGCAACATCCGGAAAGGATGCGGGACAAGTCGACTTATTCTGTCAACGGCTTCTACACGGTGGCATCAACTTTTCCAGGGTGTCTACTAGGTAGTAAAGTAGTAAAAAGTAGTAAAAAGTAGTAAAATTTGGAAAGTAGTAAAAAAGTAGTATAAAGTAGTAAAATTTGCCTCAGGGTAGTAAAAAATTGTGAAGTGGAATAATCCTCTGAAAATTTAAAGTAATATTACATTTGTATATATTCCTGTAAAGCAGGGTGTAATTTTAGGATTGGAGGACACAAAACAGAAAAAAGTTCCAAAATTTTTGCGAACGACATTAAAAATAGTTCACTTTTTCTTCTCATTCTATTTGATCTGAAAGTTATCAAGTGGTTTTATGATGGAAGGTTCATTTAAGCCATTTAATTATTAACAAATTATTGAGAAGAAACGAAAAACGGCTTTCGCTTTGATGCGGTAATCGAGGTTTCATAAATCGTAAAAATATAAGTTAAAAAATGTAATACCAGTGACGATGCATTGTTGAAAACACTTCTATTAGTGTGCACTTACAGTGAAATACAAGCTTAGGAACTTGTGATACCAGGGATAAATATTGAAAATAAAATCAGGATTTAAAAATTGGGCATTTATGACTATGAGGTCGACTTTTTACATCTTTTATTCTTACGTATCAAATGTGCGTATAAACGATCTCGGGAAAAGTGAAATAGCCTAGCTACATATTTTCTCGTGAAACGTATCAAGTGGCTTTGATTGAAATACGTTTGTCAAGTAAAATAATTTATATTTTACTGCGAATTACAATTCTTTTAATGTAAAACATCTTGTGAACTTATTCTTTTAACTTTTATGAATAAACATTATATAACTAGCCAAAATTTTTGAATAAGTAGTTATACTTATCACTAAATAACTATTACATTTTATTATATTTCATCTTTAGTGAATGCAGTTGCCCGTGGAATATATTGCATAGTTAGCATAATTGTTCTTTTTGTGCACTTGATACTCAAAAATTAGAGTATTTTATTCACAAACGTAAGCACAGAAATAAAATTAGTCTCAACTAACTTTTAGAGATTCCTGCTGCAATTTCAGATGAGTCAGTCCTGAATCAAACTTATTACATTTCGATTCCTCCTAATGAATAATGTTTACTTCAAAGTCATACATTTGACTGGTAAAATTTTGATGATCATAAACTTGATGTAACCTTCCAATTCTTATTCAAAGACAAATATTCTCACACTCCATGTTGTTGCGGCAGGATAGAAACATTGCAATGACGTCAAAGGAACTTCTCCGGAGTTCGTTTATATCCAGAAAGTGTTTTTTTTGGACCTGAGCTTGATTGTGAGCAGTATTATCTTCCTTTGAAAAGACTGGAGTTTATTCTGTCCACTTCGATGTAGGGAACGATTTACTGTAACTATGAATGTTTTTTCTCTGAAAAAACTACCTCTTCGTAAAGCTGAACGTTTTCTCATTCCAATGACGTTAATTTATGTCCAAATACTGAAAGAATTATGCTATGAAACTAATTTTTAAAACAATGTGTAATCATTTGAACGAGAGTTAGGTTCCTTTGAAGTTCCTTTTGGCAGTCCTGGCTATTCAGTTACCTCCAGGATACAATAATTGTTTCTCTCAGGGGATACAATTATTGCATCTACGGGAATTAGTGCTTCCAGGGGGAAGATGTGAGGGCCCGAGCTGAGAGTTAGGTAGGCCTTCTTTTTGTTGAAATCAAATATTTTTTGCTATGTTAAGGACCACCTTTTTCGGTTCACTGCTGTCCTGTTTTTCAGCACCTACCACTTTTTTCTTCAACTTTTTTCTCGTTTCATGAACTTCTTTCCCAAATTACTGTGTCTGTGCCCCCCTCAGGGGGATACAGCTATTGTATCTATGGGAATTAGCACTCCCAGGGGGAAAATGTGAGGGCCCGAGCTAAAGGCTAGGTCGGCTTTCTTTTTGTTAAAATAGCATATTTAGAATAGAATGTTGTTAGAATACTCGCTGATATCTTTATGCGTAATCCTAAAAATAAGCAGTGGGATTCTTTCGTTTATTTTAATTTTTTGCTGCCGATAACATGATGGTTCTTTGTTTCAATTAGTCTTTTGATTTCTGAAATTCAAGCATCAATCTAGCGTGAACAAAACTGAGATGAGGAAAGGNAGTTCAATAACTTCAAGCCCCCATTTGATTGGCACCAGCTTGATTCCATCTACTTTCACCTTGATCATTGAAAGCATGATATCCTTGTGAATTTTAATTTTTTTGGCTTGTGCGCCTGCTATGTACAATAAACGTTCACCTATTGATCAAATATAACAGTATCTTCGATAAGATATTCCCTGATAAATTAATCATGTATTATATGTTTCTAAATCAAAAAATTTAATAGATTTTAATAATAATAATAGATTTTAATTTCTTGCTTTCACGCATTCCGTACATATTTACGTACGGAACTTTGATGAATAATTTAAAAAAAAAATTTTCATTACCTTTATAAAAATCTCCCGCGGAAACATGTGAAATCGATCTCGAATTTAGTTGCGCACAGCGAGCATCGTAACACGTATGTTGTACCGACCGTACGTTGTAACAGAGGACCTCTGAGCAAAGAAAAGTTAGCTCCCATACAGATGCAGTGCTCACTTCTCAGACGGTTTCTACATTTTTCATCTGCATCTCTGCGTTCGATTGAGATTCAAAAATTACCTGCGTTCGTTTGTCGGTTCGATGAAGTAGAATTTTACCGATGCACGTATTTTAAACTCATTCCATTTATTCGAGGCACCCGAGTGTAGAGCCAGCGCAGGAGGCTGGCCAGTGCAGTGACAGATGTATTTCTTTCTCTCACGCGTTTATTGTAAACTGACTCGTACTGTTGGAGTACTTACTCATTTCTCAAAATTTTTTACTTCGTATCCCTTTCTAACAAATTTGTTTAGGATTTTCTTTGAAACGTCAGTTCTTTTGATTACCAACGGCTTTGCATACCATTTGTAATAATTTATTTTTTATTAATAGTTCGATGGAATAGTTCGAACAAGGTTGCAAGAATTTACCCTGGCGTATTTATTTTTCACTGGTAATCGAAGCTTTCTGTCGACAGAATTTGAGGCGCTCTTTGGTCCTTTGAACTCTGATTTTGCTGCTGACAACGAACTCGTCAAACTACTGATGGCTGCAAGGAAGAAGAAAAGGCACGGAAGTCGTTGATGATCCTTTGATTCTAAGGCAATTCTGGGTATCATTTTTCAGATTGGTCTGCATTTTTTCAGGTAAGTTACTGGAAGATATGTTCTGCATAATTTTATCAATATTCGTGATATTCGCTATGAATGGAGATACTTTCAACATTTTGTGTATCCAGAACATCACGACCCTCTCGTTTTGTACATTGAAAAATTTGACATCAATTCAGCATCTACTACGATGGATAAGTAAAAGGTTATTAACTCTATTCCCTCGAAGTCTACTCTCCTACACGAACAAAATCTATTCCATTCACTAATTCCAACCCGCGTAAGTGAGCTATAATGAGCATTTACGCACTTTAACTTTTTCATAAAATATTGAAAAGTTACTAATAGTTCCGTTAGTTGAGATACAATTCGTACTATTTCTACGAAATAGAGTTTGCTCCTAAAAGTATTGCATTAAAATAAATTGCAGTAACACGCACTGATTGAGAGTGTTCCTAAATTTTTGAGTGATAACATCTTACTCTCCCTACTTTCAAATGCGACGCAGGTCGGAAGATGTAGAAATGTTGAAGAATTTTTTCTGTCTTGAGGAAATAGTTTATTGAAGAGGAAAAATATCCGTTATGGCCGATGATTATTCCCAGCGATTTGACTTCGCATTACTATGTTTGAAATTTTGCCAAAAAGTAATTGGGAGAAATGGGTAAAGAGCGTTCCTAAAAGAACACCAAGGCACTCAAGCCTGACAAATTGGGCAAAAATCGCATCTACCGTCAGGCGTGCTGATGAGCTTGTCAACGCGTGCACCTGAGTGCTACCTGCCCGTCCAGGCCGTCTGATGTGCTCGTCATTCCGGTGACGGAAGGTGAGCCTTTAGGAGCATTGGAAGCCGTCCTAATGCCGTTTTATGAACTCGTCAAATCGTACCTCCGAGTTAGTGAACACCATGTCGACGTCAGTAATCTTCGTGTGAACGAGTCGTCCCAGGTTCTTAAGGCCTCAGTTCTCGATCTCGTTTTTATTACATGAACAAATGATGTCTCAACTTGTTCCCAAGCGCAGTGCGAGCTTTTTACTGACTATGTAGTGCTTTGCGTCGTAAGAGATATTTTTTAGCAAGCGCAAGACCGAGTTCTCGGGAGCTTCCAGATCTAATGCCGCTGAGTAATAAATTGATCGTTCACTCTGAAAAAACAGAATAAATGATTACAATATTTGGGCAACCCTTTTCTTTCTCAGTCTCTCAGACCCAACGTGAATCATACTGGTGTTCTTGTGGAATAGATTAGTGATTATAAGTAACTGGGAATAATACTCAAAGACACACTCTCCTTCAGTCAGTGCGTTGGTCACTTGTGTGTTTAACGAACTAAGTCATTATCTTCGCTCTGAGAAGTAGTAGTAGTAGTGGTAGTAGAGGGCTTGCTAGCGTTTTAGAGGGAGCCTCTAAAATGAACTATTCCCAAAGCAGTTTCAAAAAAAAAAAATTTCTTTTCATTCTCTTTTGTGCTCAAAGCTGGCTGAACGATTTTTATCTGGGAGAGAGTCTGAGAATATGCTCCACTCTGATATAAAACGTTCTTTGTGCAACATCAGGTCTGACAAGAGATATATTTCGCTGTGCAGTAATAACCAATTGTACTGACATGTATTATCAAATTCCGGGATACAAAACGATTTCCCTCACTGCAATTAATGCACGCTGCACTTAACAAAATATGCGCCTTATGAACGAAATGCTTGATTCTTAAATTTCTGTCCACTTTTACAACGCAAGGTTCTCTCGTCTTAACTCATAGCATGTAGAAATTGATTTATAATATCTCAGCCCTTTCTTCATTGTGTCAAGTATTTTGAGAAGCTTCCTAATTATTTTCAAATGCATTGAAGTGAAAGTGAGCATAATTACAAATAAAATTAGAATTTTGTAGTAAATATAAATTTATTTCTATGACAAAACGCCAACATGTCTTTTCTTTCCAAAGTATTGTGGGCAAATGCAAGCAGTTGAAATTATTATAAACGTTCGAGCTTCACTGTTGAAAATCGTTTTGGCCTTCATATTACTACCGACAGAGCTACAATGTTATATCCTAACTTACAATAATAAATGAAATAACGCAACGCAAACACTGTCTCTGAACTTGTCTCCACACTTGAAACCAATCAAAAGTTGATGGCGTTACTTGACATTCAAATCAACTAAAGCGCCCAAAAGCTTCCCTGAGCTCATGAGGTTATGCCAAGCTGGAGGTAATGAGACGCCAAACATACCTGTAGAGCGCAACAACAGAAAATGACTGCCTGCTGCAGTGGAATCAAGACCTATTAAAAAGCCTTGAGCGAATATTATGATTTGATTTTACCCGACTGCCCCCCTTCGCACAAGGAAGGAGTGAAAATAAGCCTATACATAATAAAGGAAAATATTAAAGCATGGTCTCTTTTTTATATTGTCGGGTCTCTATAATTTGGTCATTGGTGGCTTTGGTGCTCCTCTAATTTTCTGTTCGCATTCGAAATTTCTGCGAAACTTCAACGTCAGAAAGCAAGAATATTGAGCGTTCTTCAGTGGAAAAGAATTGCGAAGACCTCGTAAGGATATGACATGCCATTATATATGTTCTCCGTATCCATGAGTATAAATTCAGAGTTTAATATATTTTGGAGTCGATGATGCATCTTTGTTTCGTTCGTAGAAGTAAATGTTTTAGGTTGATGATAGGTTTGTACGACATTCTTGATTCCCTCGAGTATACTCTATCTCGACACTAGTTAACCAATTAAAGTTTCAAAATGGTCATTTGGGAATCCTGTTTTCCTTGAATCGGTACTCTCTAAACTCCACACACCAGCGCGCGTGCGACCTCCCTTCGCATGCCCAATCATTTATTTCTACGTGCCGCGCCTTCAACATTGTTACCTTTATATTGTAAAGTTCAAGTGTGATCTATGACCCTATTTCGTATATCTCACATATTTTTTCCTTTGTCCTTGGCCCTCTATTCTATTTTTCAAACCAAAATAAGTACGTACGTTTCTTGAGTTCCTCAATTGTTTTAAGTCTGACACGCCTTTTGTGGTGTCATGGTGTCTTCAATAACAACGGACAGTTAATTACATAAAATTTTGTGTTTTCCTGTGAGCTGACTTGAAATTTTACCTGATAACTCACTCAAAATATTCAGTTTTCCTTGAAATGAGGAAGAACAGTCACAAGGCACCGTCTCCTTCCTCTCTCCAAGTCTCTTCCCCCTCCTCGTCTCCTCCCTCCCTCCTCCCCGTCTCTTTCCTCCTCGTTTCCTCCCTGCTATCCCCGTCTCGCGCCCCTCCCTTCTATTTGAGATCAGAAATTGGCATGAGAAAGAACAGTTAAAGAGCGCTTTCTCTCATCTCCTCACTCCTCTCTCCTCGTCTCGCTCCCCGTCTCTCCCCTCCCCCTCACCGTCTCCTTGCTCCCACCACTACCACCCGTTTTTCGTCCCCTGCCCACACGCCACCTCTCGCTTGCCCCACATTTCGTACAAGTTTGGGAGAAATTCCTCAAACGCTCCAAATAACTTGACACCCACAATAACTCACTGACGGAGATGGCTTCAACTGAAGTTCAAAATTCAACTCATGTATGAAGTCATAAGCTGCTAGCCAGTTTATCAATACCAAACATCGACTGGCTCTATGAAATACCACCAATTTTGAAAAAAATTATATTTTTCATGCCGTCGGTGGAAAAACTTGAACTAGCTACAGTAGAGAAAGGCCGACTGACCGCGAGGCTAATAATCTTTGACCCAGTTTTTTTGCATTCCAAGACCTCTGATTCTAGCACCAGCGCAGTGCGTCCTATCGCAGCAGTGAAAACAGGAGAAGAAACAGCAGAGAAGTTTTAAAAATGACCTGCCAAAAGCGCTTTATTATGCCATTCAATACGAAAATGACTTCTGAAATTACAACTGCATCAGACATACCCAGCATCGTGTTCGCTTCTTCCTATACAGCATGCCGGTATAGCATGGTAGTTATTTTAGTGGCTTGCCCAGTGCTCAAATCTTGCTGTCATAGACATACAGTTTTCTTAAAACATTTTTTTGCTATTAAAATGCACAACTTAGGAGAACCGGTACGAAATAGCACTGTCAGTAGCGAACATGTAAGGCTTCACCCAAACGCCCTAAATCCGACACAGATGATCTGCTCCGCCGCACATCGTGTGTTTGTTAGCGAGTTTTCCGTACTGCTGGGTAGGTAATATTTCAAGTTTTGATGAACGTCACAAACTAAAAGGTAGACGGTTCGAAAGTTCGGAACTAATTTTGCAAACAAACACATCAACAAGTGCGTAGCAATTATCATGGCAAATTTCTTACCCCACAGAGCAAAGTTTTACAACTTCCTGCAAAAATGATGCTGTCATAAAAGGTTTCCGCAAGTCAGGAACGAGAAAGGATAGTGATGTAAGGTTACAAAACATTTTCCACCACAAATGAAACAAAGAAATACACAGTTACACTTATGAGCCATGATCTAAGTTTCATTTGCTATGCACTATTAGAACTGAATTACAATTTCATAACTGCTTATTAGAAAATGAGAGGCAATAGTGGTCGTCATGCAGAGTACGCGAAAATGATCAGCAATTTTATTAAGATCTCATTTGACTTTGTCAACTGTTGTTCGCTCGTACATTCGACTGGCAGAAATTGTGAACAAACAAACTGAAAATTGAGCAAGTTTCAAAAGCGTCCGTAATTTTAAAATTGGCAGTTCAAGCAGAAGTTTTGGTAGACTCATCGTATGAACTTACTCGTGTACGTTTTGTTAGTGAAATGTCATGAGAAATCAGTGACAGATTTGAGCTAACTTAATTTTACCTTTTCGATTCATCAGGAATGTTCTTATTCTTTGATCAAGACTGTGACGTCACGACTTCCATGAGCAATCCTGGAGCCACAAAAGGCAGTGACTCAGGTGATGCTCTCTATAACTCCTCAGGTTGCGAGCTGCTGAGAGCGCCGCGTGCGAGGAAACTCTTGCCCACCTGCGGCGCATGCGCTGAACGTGGCGGGTGTTATGTGTACACGTGGTTCTTCACAGTTCTATAATAAGGAATATAGTCAAAATAACTATATTCAGCGCTTCCGGGTCCATCGCTGCACAGAGTAGATCGAGGTACAATTGGTACACTACATCTGACCAATTGTTTGAGAAAATTAGAAAATGCTACGAGAGATGTTAATCCCTCCTTTGATTTAACCGAAGCGAATGGCGTTCATTAGTCCGGTCCCAGCTGTGGTGTGCGTGCGTTATGTTGTTTTGGAGCATCAAAGGAATTCGTTTCGGGTTCGGAAGAAGAGGCGGAAGCGGGGAGGGGGCAGGAGGTGTCTTATGACTGCATACGTGTTCCACACGTCAATTTCTTGAAGGGAACTACTCACATCCGAAAACTGAACGAAAAATGCAAGTTAACACGCTACACTTCAACAAATCCTATTTAAATGCTGCATTCTTTACCTAAATGGTATGAACACAACGATAGGCGAACAGCCTTGTCAATGATTGAGCAGTAGACAGAAAGAAATAAAAGATGCTCGCATTCGGAAATTTTTCCTCGGTTAAAAAAACGAACAAACTGGTGAGACGCCAAAAAGGACAGCGTGGGGTCTCAGCTTTGGGGCATTAGCTTTACAATCTTACGATAATCACTAGTGATGTTGACGGTATCGCTCACGTGTAAAATGAAAGGTTCAATGCTCAGGAATTTCAAATAAAACATTTTTGCAATCAAAAGTTTCTACAAATAGTAATAATTTAATATTAATTTGATTAAGTAATAATATACCTTTATAGAAGTAAAGGCGGGTAGAGTACAAGTAAATAGTAATAATTAGGCGTGTGCCAATCAAGAAGAACAAGAAAAACACTAGAATAATTTAACTATTAGCTTCTTCAATTATGCCAACAAAATAATAATGAAATGGGTATAGGGATTAAAATAGGTGGAAACATTGCATAATATATAAATTCAGGAACAAAAGGATAGAAACCTCATTCACACCTAAATTATTATTTTTTCTGTAATTTTCTCTTTCTGGCAGTGTTACTTTCACAGTAAGACACGTGCGACTTATGAACTGAGTATTTTGCGTAATGTCAGATGTGCCGTAAGGTCACCATACACAATTGCTCCCATTCAGCCTCTTGTCCCATGTAGAGGCTGGGAAGTGTGGCAACTTCTGCGTTGCTGCAGAGGAGGTGTAGAGCTTTTGCCTTTAAACATTGCCTTCCATTAGAGACAACGGAGTTTCTTCAGGAGACAGGCTGTATAATTGTTTTCTATTTTGTTTCTATACACAACCTTGGCTGCAACTTGAACATTTATTGATCAAATTGAAATAAACGTGAGCCTTTTCAGACAATAAAAAACAATAATGCCACTATTTTGTATCCTTTCGATACTCAAAATTTTTAGTTACTGATATCGCACCACATATTACTGAAAGTCAATAATACTGCGGCTCTTCTTCAAGTTCTGTAAAAATATGCCCAAGTTTCGGGTACAGGCAGGCGTGGGATAGTTCGCGACTGCTTTGTCTATCTGATGCGACCGTTTATAATCGAGCGTTCAAAAACAAGCAAGCCTCTTCCATAATCGTGTCTAATACTTCGCTATCTTCCAATTTATATAGCTGAGAAGGTCCCCGGAGACTGTCGTATAACTCTCAGGTAGCATTTCATTGATGTCTGTAACTTCTATTCTGACCTTTATGGGCTTCCATACACCAAGCCCGAGAATATTTCCCTGCTGGTCGAAGTACAGCCAATTCTTCACACGTTGCTTGACTGCGGTGGAGTTAATATAGGAGCGCTGAATTTAGGGCGCATAAGTTCAATACTGCAACCATCGTGAGTGACACTGAATACACGCGATCAAGGTGAGTTCTGATCAGTGCCATAATATGTTAGTAGTATTCTTTGGAAGATTTTTGTTTGTTTTGAAAGATTTTGGGAGATTTTGTTTATGATTTGGTGATTATCAGCATTTAAATTTCTATTGATTGTTGAATAATTTTCTGATGGTGCGTTACGATAAACTAATCCATCATTTGCGAAACCATTATGCCGGAATTTTGGATGCATGAGACTATTATTATTGCTACTGCGTGTTCTTCCTGATTAGTTCAGGAATATGTGCTGATCAATGGGGAATGTACAAACATTTTAACAAATGTTATGAATTTAGTATCGTACACCCTCAAATGGTTTATTGCACATGCTTCTAACAAACTCGTCACCCTTGTAATAATTCTTAGCTACTGAATATTGACTGAACGTGTTCAAAAAATATTTAAAAAAGCCTTAGAGTAAACTGTATAATGCATGTTTCAGGACTTCTATCAGCGAAGAAAATTCTATTTCCACGCTGTATAATATTAGCATCATTAAATATTTTCCAATGCAGCTATTGCTCACAGCTGCAGCTGCATTCTTAATATAACCTGGAGACATCATAAGAAGGGAAACGTTTTTGTTAAAATTGATTGTGAAAATAACATTTGCTAGCTATGAAAAAGGCACATAAACAAAGTTCAAAGAAAACAAAGCGAAACGTTCCTAAACAATTCCTAAACGTTTATAGGAAAGTCTCCTCTTGTTTTCTTTGGCCATTGTTCCTGTGAGTTTTTATACTCAGCTATCGTTACTTCGGTGTCCCATTCCATCAAAACTATTTTTCTTTTCGTGTTTACAGGTTTCTTTGCCTATAATTTTCGAATCGAAACACTCAAGTTGAATGTTTTAAAAATATTTTATTTTCATTGCTTTCGTTGTTTCATCCAAATATTTTACAACTACTTTGAAACGAGTGAATCATGGCTTTATTTGCAGCTTTTAAAAAAAGGAATTCATGGATGAGCAAAAATGTGTTTGTTTTCAATGGGAATAGCGACGTGAAATGCTTTCATGTTTCAATAGTGATCATTTTAGCCCAATCACAATCTACGACAAACTTTAACCAAAATATCAAGGGCTAATTGATTTGCTTTCATGTTTAAATAGTGATCATTTTTGCCCAATCACAATCTACGACAAACTTTGATCAAAATATCAAGGGCTAATTTAACTTTGCATTCATTTGTTGACCAGTTATGTCCACATTTATAACTAAATTATTAAAGTTCATAAGGAAAAAGTTAATTCTCAACGTTCACA
>JACJUY010010299.1:0-11645 GCA_014220935.1 Platorchestia sp. MABIK
GTTCCTTTAGTGATTCTTTGGAACGGAATTTTTAATTTCCGTGAAAGGCCTAAAATCAATATTGACCAATTTTTCATCTCATCAGATGAATTGAGAAAGTAGCCGGTAAATATATGCTTAAATTCACAATTGAGTTTTTTTACACAATGCTGACATTCACAATGCATCAAACAGTTTTTTTATGCATGATTATCTGGGCATTGATTGTGGATAAAAATTATAGCCAAGTTCACACAATAGTCTTCGGAATTCGAATGCCAAAGATTTGGTTTAGTGCTCAAGATACACCAAACAAACATCGGCATCTACGGATGCTTTATTTCCAATTGAAGCATGATACATATCACCTTTTACATTGGTTTTTCAAATGCCTTATAACTAACACCAGGACGCCATGACGCTTTCCCCCGGTCAAGACCGGTACCCATTTCAGACACCTGGGGAGAGTGGGGCCTTGTGCTTAGAATCTTTCTCCTAGACCCAACAGAGAAAATCGCCACCAGCGCCGAGACTCGAACCCGGGTCTCCCCGCACGGAGTCAGGTCCTATACACACACGGCTATGGCGAGACCAGTAACACAAGCCATTAGGTCACCTATTAAAAAAAAATTGAAGGAAAAACTAATCAAATATACTAAAATAAACAAAACAATCTGTGTCACACAATACAAGTGTGTGGCCCACCTTCTCACCAACGTCGAGCTGTAGTCTATGGGGACATTCTTGAGCAGAGTCCATCTGTCGATGTCCCACACGGTTGGAAGGAGCGTTCCACTCAGGCGTGCCAGCTTTGTATCATCACAGGAATAACAAGAATTAAATTCGCCAGCTACACAGCAGATAACACGGCTCGTATCGTTCAGTTGCTACCGGTGCACATTTCACGGACAATTGACGGTGTGCTATGGCGTGAGGTCTACCCCACGATAGCATCAGATCTACCTCAAGCTAGTAGTATAACGTGAGGTCTACCTCTAGCTAGTACAATAGCGTGAGGTCTACCTCTAGCTAGTACTACAGCGTGAGGTTAGGTCACTCATGGAAATAACTTATTTCCTCACATTTAATTATGTGATAAACACTTAACTTGTACATCTCACACTAAACTTGGGTAGGCGATAAACGGCGGTAGACCTCACGCTACAGCAGCACCCATTTCACGAGGTGCGCCCGGACTGAGCAGATCGCTAGTTCGTCGGTAGCGTCCGCAAATTTACCGGACGATGGCGGTGTGACGCTCGTTTTCCGCAGTGCTTCAGATAATGACCTTGTGCGTTAAACGGAATGCAAGCTCTGCACTGTTAACTAACATACAATAACGATTACAACTTTAACGCTCGAATCGAGGTAGTTAAAGAGAGTTTTGAATGTGAGAAATGTTTAAAAATTGATTGCGGTTTACTTACGGGAGGGTTTCATGTAAATTAATCTTCTTATAGTTGGTGCACTTTACTCTAGGAAATAATTCTAGCAGTGAAAGCAACAATTGAAAGATTCTCATGACAAACACACGTGTATTTTACTACCTCTTATAAAAACCAAATCCGAGAACCAAAACTAATAATAAAGAGTTCTCTTTATGGTACTGAGGACGTCATTTCTCTTCAAGGAACGTTTAAAGGGACCTGATGTATAAGAAATTTTAACTTTTCTTAATATTACCATCAAAACTTTCATATTTTTGTAATCAAGCACAGTCTTTAGTCTTCAATCTTTAGTCTTCTTGAGCGTTTTGTTACATAGATTAGTCTGTAGTCAAAACTCGTGATCGGCAGGTGTTAATTTGTCTCATTTCTGTTTATATTTGCATCGTTCGAATTCAATGTAAGAGTGATCTATGCACTTTATATAACGTCAAATGTAAATTTAAATTAAACTTTTATTTTCTAAACATTTCCTCACAGAAACTCTGCCATGCTTTTCGATCTCAACTGATGTCACGAACGAAAATAGCTGATGAGACCAACAGCTCACCAATGCTCAAATGAATAATTAATTTACTTCACTAATTGAGCTATCTAATTGAATGGACATGGCGCTAAAATATTTAAAAGTTTTTCTCAACTTCAGTTCATCGAAAATTTTTTCCTGCCTCATGCCGATGGCGGTTTGTTGCTTGCAAATTACGCACAATTGTCATCAATTAAGGACTTCGTTTAATGTTTATTTTTTGCTCAAGAAACACGAGTAAAAGTTCATTAATTGCCCCAAAAGCAACATCAATTTCACCCGGTCTTCAGACATCACTTATCTCACTGAAATTACTTTCAGTCGACCTGAGTAACTTCGCAAAAGAATTTCTCAGGCGCCGGCGACTAATGATTTGTATAGCTAGGAAGTTGGGTCTCACCGTGGCAAAACTCTTCAGTTTGCATCATCAAAAGAACGAGTGAGTTGATCGGCAATAGTTCAGAAAGAAAACAGCACCAAATAATGTAAGAGAGGGTTGTGATGGAATAGGTTTTATTTNGTAAAAGTTCATTAATTGACCGAAAAGCAACATCAATTTCACCCGGCCTTCAGACATCACTTATCTCACTGAAATTACTTTCAGTCGACCTGAGTAACTTCGCAAAAGAATTTCTCAGGCGCCGGCGACTAATGATTAGTATAGCTAGGAAGCTGGGTCTCACCGTGGCAAAACTCTTCAGTTTGCATCATCAAAAGAACGAGTGAGTTGATCGTCAATAGTTCAGAAAGAAAACAGCACCAAATAATGTAAGAGAGGGTTGTGATGGAATAGGTTTTATTTCCTGAAGCCCATTTTCCTTTAATAAATGGGAAAGTGTTAACTGGAATGTAAATATGCGTTCGTGTTTACGAGGCACTGTTGTGCTAGGCGTAAATATGCAGAAGTTGGCAGCGAAACTACTCCATTATGCTGGACTTAATGACTTTAATCAAGGGAGCGACAAACTTTTGTCGCAGCGCATGGCCAGAGCGTAACGAGGTCCTGTGTGGGAGTTTAGGTATAAATATTAACGAGGTGTACAGATTTTCTCTTTTAAAGTTGCATCTTTGAGCCTAATGTTTCATCCTCTCAATTTGAAGCAGTGAAAGGCTCCAAAATAGCTTCTCTCTTCATTACTCTTCAGTGCTGCCCGACCAAATTCTTTCATTAGGAGAGTTTACACGTAGTACTAAAGTGGGTGATGATTTTTTTGAGGAAATCACAAGTAGTAAAAGTAGAAGGTAAGAAATTAATCCTCAAGCCAATGAAGCACATGGAATTTATAAGTCATAATTTATTTGAGACATTAATTTGTTGCACATGCACCGCCTCAACACTACATAGTTCGTGATAATGAAATGAGGTTAAATCTTAGAAGAAATCGGAAAATTCGCAGTATAAGCAATACTCACAATGCGGCCACTTCGCAAACTCGCACGTTCACCAGCCGGGAAAACCGCTGTAAACTCGGAATGTAATTCATGAAATCGAATGATCACAAATTGGGAAAACCGCGGTGAAAACAAAACTCCCAATCAGGCCAATTGATAGTAACGTAGGTTCATAAAAAGAGCAATTTAAAGCTGCACAAGATAAACAAAAAATTCATTTACACACAAGATGCACCGCTCAATCGCAGCGAATAAATTTTTCTTGGAATCAAATGGTTACTTTGCTGTCGAGTCTGCGTGAATTTTTAGACGACAGAGAAAATTGCATTTTTGGCATTGATTCTGCAAAGAAAATGCCAGACATAGTTAATGAATGATTTGTTGAATACTCTATTTTCATAAAGTCTCTAGCAAGCTCAATGATTTTTGGACCTTTACTTACTCCTAAAGAATGAAAATTAATTAAACGTAAAAAGTTTGCCTTTTAAGTGGAAATTTTTCGTGATCTCATCCAGCACACGTTTAAACTTTCTGCTCACATTCTCTAGATAATTTTGCCCACACAATTGAATTCAGAAGCGAGAGCAGTACCAGCCAGAAACAGAGATTCATCAACTAAATTCTTGGACGCTGAACCAAGCAGAACAGGGACGAAGAAACGCTCGCATGGAGCACGTAGATTATGTCAAAATTTACGTATCTGCGCGTCACAATTTGTACTTTGGAGAGAGGGCGCTGGAGTCAGAAGCTCGATGCCATACATCTTGTGACCATCACGCCACTCGTATGCATTGGCGTCGCTTGGATGGCGCTGTTTCTGTAGAGGTTGTCGATAATTCGATGGGGTAATGAATTTAAGGGCATAAATAAGGCGGCTTACGATGCTTTCGTAGCAAGAAAGCCACGACATTTAGCCGATCCTGGGGTGCGTAAATCAAGTGTTGCGGGAGGTGAGATTTGAAGTTGGATTGTGTATCTGACTTGTAGGTACGCCGCACCAGTGATGGACGGCTTCTTTAATGAGAATCCCAGGCCACGCAATCATCCCATTTCTCACCTTTTTTGCAAATTAGGCTCTGAAAAGAAGCAGTTAGTCACTTTTGTTTGCCAAAATGACCGCCGGAATAAGCACACCTGAGTTGCTTTCAGTAATCCTTTAACATTTGGCCCTCCCGCACAGGAAAATGGGTATAGAATGCAAGCACCACCGCTGGTACCGCGCAGGTTTGAAAAAAGACAGATTATGACTTTGATGTTTTCATTCAGTGAAACTCTTTCTTCAAGCTGCTAATTCATGAGATGAGAAGTTTCATTGGCTCCGCTATACCTTGTATTGACTTAATTCCTGCAGCGCAGAAGGAACAATTCGCCACAAGGTAACTTTGGGCGACGAAAATCCTTGACTTTTATGCTTTAGGGGACCCGGTGGGGGAAGGGGGGAATACAACTGCCGTGGTATGTCACCAGCCTGACAAGGCAACTTATCCCGTCTGTAAATTAAATACAAGTTTTTCCCTATAAATTCGTTCCCGTAATGAGGACGCGCCGGATGAAAACTTGTGTAAACATCGTAAGTCGGCCAAATTACGCGACGTGTGAACTCAGCTTCGCGTTGCTCATCATGGAAATTAAAAGAAATCTCTAAGGGGCCATCAATAGAAGACGATCCTCAATTTCAGAATGAAATCGAAACTAGAATGAAAGTTTGGGCCCTAAATTATCATCGGGTTGTAGGTTAAGTAAATGCAAAGCCTAGTCGTATAATGCGGGCTGTTTAACACTGCCATCTTTAATAGCACGCTATCAACTCAATCGTAAATAGGATTCCCATAAATATCTGATAGCATTACGGATGTATAAGGTAGGACGTGCTTTACGAGAAGCTATGAAGCTGGAGAATATTTTGAGTACGGCGATTGTTTGTTGCATCTTTACAATGAATGATGCATCGCGACTTTTTGGACTGGCCACTGATATTGTACACTAAATTATTACTAGGGTGTCGTCATCACACAGCCTTGATATGTTTGTCCCTTTTGTCCACCTTAGTGTGTTCTCGAGTCGTTTCTAGAATATGCTGTTCGCATCTAGTCCAAATAAACTACTTTGTAAAATTAAGCATCAAATCTCGAGCGAACTAAAATATTGATCAGCTTAAGAAACAATCTACTTCTACATTGTTTATGGTGAATTAATTGTTTCAATTGTTTAAATGTTTCTTATGCTGCATTTCGAAGAGAACAAGGGTGCTATTTTCTTGGTAAATGATAATGATCGAGGTCACGTAAATGTCCTACCATAGGAGAAGCAAAAATCTGTTTCATGCTCGAATGTGGCTTTTTCAGTTATTAAAAGCGTCATTTAAATTCAATAAACAGTTGCTCTGAAGCTGGGATTTAGTTTTCTGAAAGATATTTCACTTTCTGGTCTGCATCACCATGTTTAATTCAGGCCATCACGTTCTGAATTTTGATCCAAAAGCATGACATGAAGTAGCCATACTTCTGCGTTAAACACCGACAATGAAGTAAATTAGACAGTGTGTGTAAAGTTACAACTCCCGTTAACAACGCAACTTAGCCGTTAATTCAAAAAAATCATCGTAGATGTCTTGCGCAGATAAAAAAAAATGGCGAAAATTTGCATGTGCGGCCACTCCATATTATGCAATGTTGTTTGTCCAGTGTGCTGAACATGAATCCTAAGGTGAAAATGAGTCCGGTGTTGAACTCGATCCCTGTGCTGAACATGACTGCATCCCCTCATTTCATGATGACTTCAGACCCTCGTTTCATGATGACTGCATCCCCTCATTTTATAATGACTGCAGACCCTCATTTCATAATGACTGCATCCCCTCATTTCATAATGACTGCAGACCCTCATTTCATAATGACTGCATACACTCATTTTATAATGACTGCAGACCCTCATTTCATAATGACTGCAGACCCTCATTTCATAATGACTGCAGACCCTCATTTTATAATGACTGCATACACTCATTTCATAATGACTTCATCCCCTCATTTTATAATGACTGCATCCCCTCATTTCATGATGACTTCAGACCCTCATTTCATGATGACTGCATCCCCTCATTTCATGATGACTGCATCCCCTCATTTCATAATGACTGCAGACCCTCATTTCATGATGACTGCATCCCCTCATTTCATGATGACTGCATCCCCTCATTTTATAATGACTGCATTCCTCATTTCATGATGACTTCAGACCCTCATTTCATGATGACTGCATCCCCTCATTTTATAATGACTGCATTCCTCATTTCATGATGACTTCAGACCCTCATTTCATGATGACTTCAGACCCTCATTTCATAATGACTGCAAGACCTCATTTCACAACGAGGCACACACAACACGCGCGTTGCGACACAGAAAAGAAGCAACAAGCAGCCTGTAACAAAGCTACGAGTTGCCACACTACAGCAAGTGACATGCTCCTAGCCTCTGATGTCGTCCAAACTTTACGCTTTGACCGCAATTGGTTAAACTGAAATTCAATGTTCAACTCAAATTTAAAGTTTTTTGTAGTGAGCAATTTCGAAAATAACTAACATTTACCGGATCGTGCCTTCATTTAGCTTCAATTAACTATTTATGAAAATTGAGTTTGTGACCACTGGTTGGTCAGCAGCATCAGGAAAATCCCCTCCGTGGCCACCGGTGGCGCGGTCAAAGGGTTGATTAGGCGACGCAGGTGCTCAGTATTTCAACATAAATTTGGACGCATTCGGCAGCTGATTGTGACGTAGCTGCAGCCCTCTTCCAAGGCCTCCTTATGGCCTCATCTTGCAAGACCGGCGGCCACCGTAGAAGAATCAAGGAAGAGTAAACCAGTCTTTTTTTTCGTTGACCGTGTGGCAATGCTGACGTCATGGCAACGAACCAATAGCAGAGCTCATATTGCATCTGGCAACACTGCTTTCCCCAAATCGGGCACCACTATTGGCCTAACGACATGTCGCAATGGTGACGTCATAAAGTTTGTTTGAAATAAAGCCGTTCTAGTGGCTAGCCGAATAAGAGGAGGTTTATTTCCACTATGGAAATGACTCTACCTTGTTTCCTCTACTGTGCTTGCTGCCCGCTGCGGAGCAGCTCGTCGCGCGTGAAAACATCTCACCGCAAAGGCTTTTTTTTAGAAGGAATTTGCGGTGGCGCTGTCACTCACAGCATTACCCATCCTCAAAGGCTGCAGTATCCTCAAAATTTATGTCAAAGGCATTATCCTCAAACTTTGGTAGCTAATGCGACTGCAAGCTGCAAATGCACTTTGAAGTTGTGAAGAAGACAAGAATGGAGGATCAGCGCATGCGCACAACTTCCCCGGCTCGCGTGTGGTGGTGACGTCACTTAACGACGTCACTGCTGCGCTCATCGCTCCGTTGACGCGTGTAGCACTCATGCTGAGCAGCACAGCGTACTTTTCCATGTAAAAAAATTGAGAAGTTCTGCTTTGAAAAAACAGAATTTCACTGAAATTTTTACTCGCTGTGACCACCGGCAGCTCACGTCATGGTCTAAGTCCGAAGTACAGGCTTCACGAGCGTGTGGCCAGACAGCAAAGCCTACGACTTTTTAAGGTTTGTTCAAGGTTACACCTTGTTACAAGGTTACAGCACGAGCGGTAAACTCAGGTTAGGTTCGAATGAATAGTGTTAGGTTACTTGAATTGGTTTTTGGTCCATTTCGTTAAAAAGATGAATGCACGCTGGACGATTGAAAGAAAGAATGGGGATCACTATCGCAATTGCTTCTAGAACAACACGTTTAGACCTGTACGGACAAGTATTGAACTCAAACAATAAGCACCTCTAAATAAAATAAAATGAATAGAATAATATAAAATAAATGAAATGTTATGAAATGAAATAGTATATTATAAAGTAAAATAAAAAATTAATGAAATAGATGAAAAAATAAAAAAAAATAAGCAAAGCAAGTAAAATGTACAAAAAAATAAAGTAAATAAAATAAATAAAATGAATTGAATAAGTAAAACAAATAAAATAAACAAGTTATGTAAAATAAAGTAATACAAAATAAAATCATTTGAATAAAATAAAGCATAACCATCTCAGGCCTCCTAGAGAGCTGCTAACAAAGAAGAATCTCTCAAAAAATACGAGCGCGGCTGCCGGCCTATCAGCACGGCCTGCCGAGCGCTGATCTGGACAATGAATTCCATGTCAACGCAAATCGAGGCATGAAATGCGCATAGGACCTCACCGGCACGTGAAGTTGTACGCACCACTTTGTGGTCTCCAAAACAGAATTTATTTTAGAGGTATTTTTATCCCGTGTTTTTCGCGTGTTTCAAGGTACGGACTCGTATAATAACACTAACAATTATATAAGCCTGAGGGTTTCTCAAGTTTTAAATTTCATCACACAGAAACGTACCACAAATTACATTACATTTATGACAAAGTTGATTTCCACTGTTGTGTCATGAAACTCTTACTAAACGTTACAGTAATATTTCCCTTCTTTATCTGCTGCCGATACACATTTATTTTCCTCATCTGCTTCTCCTCACCTTCCCTACTTCCCTCTCCTTCCCTCACAAGAGAGTAGAGTGTCAGGCTTGACAATCTCACCCTCATCTCGTGTGCATGTACGTACAACTGAAAGCCTTTCAGCCGAGAAAAACATCTTGCATAAAATTCAGGAGTCGGATCATAATTTGCACCTAATAACATATAAATTTGTGTTCAATGCCTCCTCTAACTTTGGACAGAGCAGAGCAAGTGGAGTTTATTTTTGCTCAAGCTTCAGACTGTCTCATCTAGGCAACAAATGTACACCTCGAAAAACATGTTATGGAGTTAGTGAGCAACTAACCGGCAGAGTTTATACTTATTTTCTCCTATTATTTCTCTTCATGCATTCTAAGTGCAAAAAATAATCAAAAGGGACAATTCATTGAGGTTTTTAAAATATTTTTGCTCAATTTTTTTCTGTTTCAAAACCATACTTTCCTTAAGTTTAAAGGTTGTTTTTGAGTCTTAACTTTCACCCTGTGTTTTTCGATGGAATAAGGGCCCAATTTTCCATGATAGAAATTCAGATTTAATGTTAAGCACACGAAGATTTTTCATGACAAATTTATTCGCAAATGTAAGCAAACACATTCAACTGAAAAGTTTTTGAGGTTGTGGAATGGGTATTTTTTATGGGTGTGAAGTGCAATTTTTTATCGTTTCAAAAGGAAAGGAAATTGCAGTACCCCCGTTTGGGCAGCCCTGAGGCCCCAGGCACGAGGGCGAAGTCTCCAGCATCGCTGGCCGGGAGCTCCAGTTTATAGGACCGGGCCACACAATGTCCGAATGAAATCCCCATAATTGCGAAGTGTTGTACCCAGCCACGCAGAAGGAACAATTCGCGACGAGGCAACTTTGGGCGCACAAGAGTCCTTGACTTTGATGCGTCAGAGTAGCGGGGGGTGGGGAGAGAAGTTTAGGTTCTGAGAGAACTGCAGAGTTCTGGCTTGGCGTGTCACCAGCCTGACAAGGCAACTTAGCTCTGCCTGGTCCAGTTAACGAGCTTCTTGTCCTTCTCTGCAATAGAGTTTAGCGTGCGTGAGTCTTGCATCGCTCTTGGCACAGTTGTCGATTCAGTAATTTTGATGGTGATAATTTGTTCAATGTTCTAAGGGGAAGAACAGCGCGTTCTAACGAATGGGGATTGAACAGAAACTTGAGGTTAAGCCCAATAGGAACACTGAAACAATCAGAAGAAGAAATGGGCATCTTTTTTACAGGGCGAAAGACCTGGGGGGAAAAGTAAACCTCGGCTTGGAATGAAGCGATAAGTAAAAATCTCATTCAGTGTTTAACTTAAATTATTTGAAATAAGAAATTACTCATTTATGTTTCACTTAAGAGCGTGTAAGTGGCGGCTTGTTTAAATATCAAGAATTGGTTTGCTAAACACTGCAATGGATTTTACCATCAGGAGTGTGGAACAAACTTATTACATGCGCGCAACCAATAGGTTCAACATGGAGAAATTTTGGATTTAAGTTCATTTCAAGTTAGTAAACTAAGTTGTATTGTAAATGTTCATAAGGTTTCTTACATACTATCAAATCAATGGTTCTGCATAGTCAGAGACGGGCAATCAAATATTGTACGAATATTTCACCTCACGTCTAATTTGGGTCCCTCATACACCGAACCGAATTTCCTGTTCAATAGTATTGAAGAAATTTTAATGAAATAGCATTTAAGGCAATTAAGCCATGAAGTTATCATGAAGTGCAGAGTGCAAAGTTAGGAAACTTTAATTTGACTCCAATCATAACTGCCAAAACTGCCAATGAATGAGAAAAATGGTCGAGAACATATTGTGGGTATCAGCTCTTGAAACGCAACTAAAGAACGAAGATTCTAAAAGGATCAAAAACGCTGTAATTTTGCTGCTCAGAGGCAGGCAGACACCCGTTGACCGATCAGGAATGAACTCGTTGACTGCCCTTTGGAGCACAAAAGTACCACTAGGTAAATTGTCAATTTACGGATCTGCGTGAACGAACAGCATTTCAATTGCTTCAACATCTTTTTTAGAAGAGATTTAAACATACGAGGTAAAATGTCAACATGTGATTACATTTTCACACTTCCGAGGAAAAATAGAATTTTTTTCGAGCAGCAAAGTCGTTATTTAAACACTGCTACTCACAACCGCACTGAACATGAGACCGCTGGACGCACATGCGGCAGCGAACGTGCTAACTGCATTCACGCTCCCGGAAATAATATTTTGGGATCCAAGATAAAAGTAACCAGCAAGTAGTGTGAGTCTAGCTTGTACACGCCGACACACATTTCAGTTATTTCGCCGGTCAGAATGACACGTTCTCAGTGAGAAATTCCTTTGTGTTTCACCACAAATGCTTTAATGAATGGCGAAGCATCGATTGTAAATTTTGTAACAAAATTGTTTCTTAGATTTCGTTGTTTAAAATCTTCTAACTCACGTGTTATCGAAATGAAACTCCTTTCTATGCCACTATGTTTGCTCATAAAGGGAGGCTGCAAATTTCAAGGCTTTCATATCCGAGATGTTGAGACCTTCGTGTTGTCCAATATCAGTCCAATAAACCTAATATTTTGCTTCATTTTTAAGAGCGAGGCTTACTTGTGGGAAAAATCCCCACAGGGTGTACGTGAGGTTGACTTTTTAAAATTTAATCTTTAACTATTTGTACCAATGCTAGTTACCTCGGAGAGTTGTTTGCCTGTTTCGAGACTTGCTCGCTTGCCAACGACT
>JACJUY010010299.1:12554-27234 GCA_014220935.1 Platorchestia sp. MABIK
TGCGACGTTGTCATTTGTTAAGTGTTTTAAAGTTTTTAGATTGCAGTAAAACGTATTGCTTGCCTAAATCCCTTTTCTGCACCCTATCCATTCGTGGCGACTTAATTCTAGTGAAGCCCTCGGTTTTCGCCATTTACTCTCGTTGACACTCTTCTATTTTAGTCTCTTGCAGCAATGTCGAGACGATGTGACAGTGGCATTCATTGCGCGGCTCTCGAAAAATATAAAAATTATATTCTTAATTTGTAATTTAAATAATATACGCAAACTGGCAGTGGCTGCGGCTCAATGCATTTAACCGAAGTGGCTCTCATGCAGAAATAAGTGAATAACACTGCGATATGACGGCAAAACTGAGCGGGTAACGTGCGACTGAATCGTTAGAGGAATCCATCGCCATTTATAGGAATTCAATTTGAGGATCATCTAGATACTCTTCGTGGGCATTAAATTTCCGCATTGCATATTCATGTTGTAAACTAATTTTAAACTTGTGCTTCTATAATGGTTATATGATTGGGATCTCATTTATCCTCCCATCGATTCTTCACAACACTTTGCTTGATCACTCCAAACACTTTACAAGCGCATAACATTTAGAGGTTACAGTTCTCAACTTACGCTGAATCGTGAGCGGTAGTTCAATAATTCTCAGCGCCTAAATTTCTAAAAGCCGTTCGCTAGATTCACATCGTTTTGAGACTAGGATTGGCTTGAAAGAGTTCTCGTATTTCCAAGATCTGGCCATAAAAATCTCATACTTCACCTCGACTGCCTTGGCATGCAAGAGGCACGAGCTCCACTTTTGTCGGATATTCTGCTTTCTTATCGTCTTTCGTGAGGGAAACTCCGCAGGCGTTTTCGGCGGAAAGTCTCATCCGGATGATCCGCTTTGGTCTTTTAGCGATGCTTACTTAAACAGTGATACCAGTGCACTCTTCTTCGGAGAACCGGAAGTTCTTTGTCTCGTTTTTGAGTCCATTCTTTTGTCCTCTGTCCGGATAGGACCTTCTAAGAATAGTGAGGAGGAATCTAAGCTAGATAGAGGATCTATGTTACTCGTACATTCAAGTTTGGGCAGATAAAAAATTTTTCTCGCAAATTGCCACCAAAATATAATGTTTCTATCATATCAGCGACTTCTCGAACTCAATCTTTCCTCTCTATTTTACCAACATATTTTGAGTCCAAAATTCTCCTCCACACGCCTCTTAAAACAATCCTAAAAATTTACGGCATTAAATTGCTAAATGCAAAAGACTGTTTTCATTGGTACGCCAAAATGACAAAAAGAACATTTATGTTATTCCGTCACAAATTAATTCCCCCAAGTTACACAGCAGCAGAGCTTATGGACTTCACCCCCGAGCCAATTTAGGCTGGCGGCGGCACAGTTAGAGCGACTGAGAAAAACCCAAAATTCGGATGCTGCCTGGAAACAAATCTTCCCTCTTGCGTGACCCAAATTCGGGTTTGATTCATGCAGTTGTCTCCCAGTGGCAGTGTCAATAAGTCTCGCTATCGCGATACCTCCAAAATAAAAACATTCAACTCCGCTAGGTTATTGACTGCCGTGTCTGAGCTTCTCCGATGTTTCTCTTTCATCTCGGCCGCGGCTTCTCTTTCCGTCCCACCGGAATGGTGACGCCGACTTGCGGTCCTTCCGATGTGTTCGCAAAGGAATGTTCTGCTCAAAATAACAAGATTTTCCAGCTCACGTTCATCAAGTGTTGGGAGATTTTTGACGGTGTTTTTTCAGGAACGTGGGGTGGTTAACGTGTTTGTTTTATGTAACTCTTTTTATTCATAACATTCAACAGTTCTTGAAGTTGATGTTACTAGAAAAAATTCCTTCAGTATATGCTCGTGCATTAATTTGTTGTTAGAATTTGTTTGGAATGCTGAGGGATGTTTCTATTAGTAGTTTTACCAGAACTTGCTCAAGGTTTCCCAGAAGCGAAGGTACAAAATAGCAAAGTTTCAAGTTTACTAGCGCGAGTAAAAGAAGATCCATTTCAAACTGAGCAGCATTTCCCTTCCTTCCAGCATAACTTGGTCATCCGTAAGTTCCGCTATACTATTAACTTTTACAGTGATAAAGATTTACAATTTGGTTATGCACTAGCTTCTAGTAAAAAGAACAACTGAATTATTTTGTCTGTTTTCAAGTTAGCAAATATGTAGAACCTCAAAGCACTTCAAAAATTTGTGTAAATAATACCAAAGAACAACATTTGCCTTCGTAAAAAGCTCTACCTGCAGCATTTACTGCTGGAAAAAATTGCTGCACTGGATATTTTGAATTCATTTTAATTTCGGTGACGTTGAAACACGATCCTAAATTATTCTAATCGAAACTCTCAAATGTTCTTCTTGTTACTTATGAAACTTCATTATTTTGACTCAATTCGATCTTTATAGGCCAGAGGTTCTCGACCAGGGGTAAATTTTCCCCTAGGGAGTAAAAAATTATATAGTCGGGTATAAATAATTGAAGTGCCTGATAATTTTAAAAAATTATTAAACTAAATTAAATTAAATTTATAAAATGAGAGAAAGAATGCAAAGAAAGTGTGTGTGTGTTTTTTAGGGGGAGAATTACGTGGAGAAATCCTAAATGGAGAAATACACAAAGCCGAGGAGGTCAGTGATGGAGGAAAGGTTGAGAATGGCTGTTACATATGGTAAGTAGCAGCTGAGCTTTGCGATCGAAGTGTAATTCAATTACCGAGAACATTCATTTTGAGATGTTCTGCATTCTCGATCAATTTCCATCAAGCTTACGACGCTAAGCTTAACTAACTCCAAAAAAATTTTCATTCTTCTCCTCGTTTCAAGGATAATTTCCCAGCACACAACATGATGGCCAGGTTTAATATGTGGATAGGCGCTAAGCTTTAGCTCCCCCGCAAATTTTCATTGTTCTCTTCGTTCCCAGGATGATTTCAGCGCACGCAACATAAAGGTCTTGTTTAATAAGTGCAGAGGGCGGGCGCCAATACTGGTGGTGTTTGCTGAGCTGCATCGCTCAGAGGTCGTCACGGCAGCGACCTGAAGTCAAACCTGACGATAAATTCTAGGTTCCTCTGAAATGAATGCTTTCGGTTGGCACGGACTGAGCGCAGCGGCAATAAAAAGGCAATAAAACGGAGATTAATTTGAGCACATTAAAAGCAACTGGCACTGATCCCATTTTTATCAAAGGTAATGAAATAAGTCGTGATGAATGATATAACTCAGCTGTCTTCAGGGGCTTCGTTGCCATTTTATGCATTATGCGTTCCCTAATACTTTAATGGTGGCTGACTGGGTGTAGCAGCACTCGTGCCAACCAAAGTGAAGACTTTCATCACAAGGTTCATGTATTGCATGCAGTCGTATGACTCGGCTGTGAGAGCAGGGTAGTAAAAGACCTGCTAGCTATTAGCTCTGCATACAATCTTCTCTGCAAGCACTCAAGTTCTAGAACTAAAGGTAAAAGTTGACACGAGACATCATTTTATCCTAACACCTTAAAATGTAACGCAGTTATCAGTCAAAATACCTGATGAGATCACGTGCCTTTGAGTGCCATATGACACTCAAAGTCTAAATAAATTGTTTACAGGAAAAAGGCATAGCATTGCCCCTCTCAAATTTTTCCCCTTAAGCCACGTGCAAGGTTTGTGCAAGGTATTCTATCCTAAAACCAACGAAAAATTATCCTCGTAGTAATTTACGGCATATAGGGTAAGTTCCATTATTTCGACCTTTCTTCGTTATCGTATAGAAAGCATTTACATGGAAATAACACTACTAGTCGTTATGTGTCGGAAGTGTGTAACTAGGTTAACCCTTGCTCTAGCTATCTAACACTAGTAGTGTTATTTCCATTTAAATGCTATTTGTACGATAATGAGGAACGGTCAATATAACAGAACTTACCCTATGTAATAATAAAATACAAACGCTCTAAGCAAGGGGTGAACGTCGAAATCTTTCAATTTTGTCTTACTGGCCGTGAGAGCAAGAATGAAAAATGGTTGCTTCTGGTCTCTGTAATTTATCCGAGAAAACATTTATTCTTCAGCGTCACCATGACGAACGTGGCTGCTTTTAGAAATGTTTTCTTTACCCTCCACGGGGCGGCGGTGTGCGTGCCCTGAGATGGCAGAGATTCGTCATCCCTCTACAGCCTCGAGGCGCCGGTGCCTCGAGGCTGCCATCTTATTTCGGCGTTCAGGAGCCCGAGAATTGGTAGGTTTGGACCTTAGTTACATCTTATATGTAGGTTCAAATTCAAAATATCACTATGAGTCATAGTTTAGATCTTATAGGTACAAATTTAATATACCTACTATGAGTGACAGTTTATATTTTATGGTTTCAAATTAAAAATATCACCATGAGTGATGGTTTAGATCTAATAGGTTCCAATTGAAGATACCACTGTTCCAGTTCAACACGTGTTAAAATACGAAGATAATCGCTTATCATCTTTACTCAGAGAGCACTCAATTGTTAAAATTCTAAATCAGTCAGTATCTTTAAACGCAACGTTTCAATGTTACTATCATCATCATCAGACTGCAAAATACAAAAGAAACATTTAGTGACATTGGTAAAACTATGTCAATACAAAATTTAAACTACACCAGACTGGATAAAAATATAGGTAATCACATTGCGAGAAGACTAGATAGGGCTAATTTTGTACAAGATTGAAACTACAGCTGACTAGTTATTATTGCACATCAGATATTCACACGTTATCGGCGCCAGAGAAGGAGGCAAAATGGACGAACGGAGGTTACACACGTCTAAGTCACAGTCCGACTGAACAATTTTAGAGCAAAAAATCAGTTGTATTTTCGTTGAGGCAAGGTTTGAGCTTATGAATGTGCAGTGCTTGTATTATTTGAATATGCTCTTTTTTCATAACATTATGCAAGATTTTTGTATTTGAGTACAGATCTACATTTGAGGGCTTACAGCTCTGATCGATACGAAAATTATTAAAAATGGAGCCTTGATATTTGTGTGCAGTTAATCTTTGTTTAAGCGTCATCCTAGTCATGCCAATGTAACACTTATTGAGAGACTTACATTCTCTCCTGATACACTCAAAAAATGGAAAATACCACTATGAGTGACAATTTGAATTGAAAAAAAGTTTAAGCCTCCCTAACTGCCAAAAAAAAGCGTTCCAAATAGAGGAAGGAGGAAAGCACCATTTCGTATGGAGATAAGGGAAAGCGGAATCTATGCAAAAGGGGCATAGAAGCAGTAATTTGAGAAAGAGGTTTTTGAAACAAAACAAAAGTTGAAGATGAAAATAGTAGGTGCTGAAAAACAGGACAGCAGTGAACCGAAAAAAATGGCACTTAAAATCCCAAATACACATTTTATTTCAACAAAAATTAGGCTCACTTAATTCTCAGCTCGGGCCCTCGCATATTTTCCCCCTAGGAGTAACTATGAGTAATAGCAAAAAATGCGTTCAATATAAGGATGGAGTTATCGTCATTGAAATTGTTTGAAAGCGTAATCATAAATGAGTGACGTCAGAGAACTCGCTACTCATGTTGGTTTTCATGGAATGATGTTTTTCATATGTGATGTTGTCAAAGGAAGATTTTTTAATCAACCTGAGGACGCTACTCCCTCGAAACCGACATCGTTTTGTTTGTATTGCCTTTGCTTGTATTACTTGTATTGCTTGAATGAAGCAGGGCGAGTTTGATTTTGATTTCTCAGAAGCTAGCTGTGCTGGAACCATATTGTGTTCCCCCAATGCTCTCAGACTGATATTTCTCAGATCCCGTTCACCAGATCCGGCCTAAAACGCGACAATTGTGTCTTTTGCCTGAACTTCACGCTGATTCCTCTATTTCCTATTATTGTTGGCTAAAAACTGTTTCTAAATTTAGTCCTTATTTTATATCAATTGTAGTACTGACATTCAACAGCAAAGTTTTGTTCCCTCTTAAAGTTTCCTCACAGTTAGACAATTGGTTTCTGAAGCAGACAACTCGGTATTGATAGAGAGAGACCTGGGCATATTATCCCGACCCCCTCGAGTAAATGGTTTCAAGCAGTTTGTGTTGTTTAAACTCAGGATCCCCACTGGACCTATCTCTTCGTCACGCAAATGCTTCTCATGACGGGCAGAGATACGCTTGAGAGTTATTGGAAAACGAATCTGCTGTTTTTAAAAAGTTTGCCTTGAAATTCTAAAAACTCGGTAACACATACATCGCTCCGAAGTTGTGCGAGCGTTTGCTTAACACCCGAATTCCCTCGGCAATAATGCTGCTCCTCGAACCATGATCAGGCGCTCCCCACACTCGTGTCGCTTCACTAATTCCACTAATGCACGATAGTTCACAGTCGACCAAACCTCACATGTCTACCGAGCCACGCATTGAACGCATTAAATTGGAAAAATTGTTCTCGGTACTCATCTCCACACGCGACCCCAACACGTCATTTAAGTGCGCTGGCTTCAAATCTATACTTTAAAATAAGAGCCGAGTTCGTCTGTCTGTCCGAAGCCGGCCTGCAGTGTGTGATGAGCGTATCTGGGATACGAGCTTCATCAACTCCACAATTTCCAGTGTATTAATCCGTCAGATTTGAGTAGGAATGGATATCACGTGAATTCTCAGGAAATAGGAACGTGTTTCATGTGATTTGTCGAACATTATTTTATATTTTTGACTGGCCGTCAGAACTCGGCCTCATGAACTCTTGAGAAATTGAATTTTATCTCTTCTTGCGGCCTTTTTTCATTTCGCCTTCATTCTTATTTCAAATAAAAGGGGGTGAACTATTAAACAAGAAATTTCCAATGTCGTTAAATAATGCATAAGTAAATGAACAAGAAATGACTTCAGTGTTACGTAAGTAAATTTGAATGTTACGCTCAGCGTTAGCAATCCCATGAATTCATGAAAAATATCACACAAATCTTGTGCGTGTAGCTGAGAAGTTCAGCTTGTAATTTCTGAAAAAAGCTAAATGATTCGTATGAAAACGTTTGTGTCTTCCAAATTTGAAACACTTTTCACCAATTTTTATGTTTTAATTTGAACGGGCTTATCGAAATAAGTTCTTCACGTAACAATACCTCATCTGGACTTAAGAGAGAAGAATAATTTGAGCTAAAGCAGAATTATTACTTTATTCACATGGACAATTTGTGCTCTTATTAGAGTGATATCCTACACATTGATGCCTGTGATTGCCCAGATAGTTTGCATCGCGTTCCGTACAAAGCACGACATTTTTGTGAGTTCCAGACACATCTTTTCAATTTTACAAATAATGAACAACTTAAACAATTTATTCACCACAGGCGATACAGAAGTAGATTGTTCCTTATGTCTAGTAAAATGTTCAAATGAACAGAATGATTAACCATCTGAGGAAATTCAGGGCCTACCAACAATGCCGACGATAGAACACGCTGCGATCTCGCTTGGTTCGGCGCATTATGCAATTTAGTTTGCACTGAAGTTTAGCGTGACTCCTCACGATGAATCAGATAATTGAACAGAGAAACAATCTAGAGTGAAAAATTGAACACATTTGAACACTCCAAAACGATGACTCTACCAATGTCTCAAAAGAAAATATACTGGTATTCGGAAGTTTACCTTCTCATCTATTAAATTTAGCTTTATATAGATATTGTAGAATTTACTAAAATAGTTGCGGACATTGACATATTTATCTCCAACATATGGAGTCACATAGTGAACACTTGCTGCAACAGTTCATGGTATATATCAACTTCTATTACACCAAATTTCATCAACCAGTTGTGGCCGGCATAGAACTGAGTTTCGAATAAACGAATGGGATAAAAAAAGTTTATGAGAAAATCTACAGTTAACGTTTCAACCACAACTTTATTTCCAGACTATTTTACTCTGACTAGAAACTATTGCAATGGAGGAATATCTAAGTGTTATCGATCACGGCTCAGCCGGCAATCCAATAATGACGGCGAACTCTGCGTCATAAGTCAAGACTTGAGCTGTCGAGCATCCTGCGTAGCGTCAGGTGCTGAGTCGCTGACGGATTACTTCGAGTGAAGTCTGGGGAGCAGTGGCGAGAGGGGCAAATAATTCTTACTCTTAATTTGCTGCGAGTGTTGTCAACTGAAAGAAATATGAGGGTTTGTATACTTCATATATTTCGATCTATTCATCTTGGCTTTGTTTTTTCAGAAAATTTGTCCTGATGATCAGCCTGGTGCTCGAAACGTTCACCTTCAAAAAACCAACAGCAATAAATAATTTTAGCAATGTTGACTTTAAGAGTAGCAACCTTTGTAATTTCATTTACGGAATATGAGAGAAAGAGCAAAAACTGTCGGCAATGCCACTAGCTTGACAATGAAGCTTATCGTTGAATGCATCAACTGCCTTCCTTCAATCTATTTGGCGTTCTTGCGCCTGCCTACCTGACTTGCTCATGAAGTTGCCAGTGCTTCTGTTTGTACATTGATTTTAAATGAAAATCAGATCTTTTTAACCCATTCTTAAATTCTTTTTAAATGAAATTCAGATCTTTTTAACCCATTCTATTTTTCGGAAAAAAAAATTTTCCCTTCAGAATAAAAGTCGCTATAGAAAAATGAGTGAGCAAGCATTGTCTGCAGAGTTAAGTTTAGTCTCTTCGTTGTTTTAAAGTCACGAAACTTGAACTCAATTTATCAACCTTACTAGGAAAAAGAAAAAAAACGTTTATTTCGCCAAAAAAGTTGAGACATGAAATGTCTTACAACACATTGATTTTTAAAAATTTCTTAATGTAAAAGTCCTTCATTGAAAGACAAGCCATACGAGGCGCTTTTAGCTGTATCGAGGGATATTTTGTTTTATGAGAGAAACAATCAAAAATATTATCCTATGATTAATTTGATTATCTTTTTAAACAGCATGCTTCACTCAACCCTCAAGCTCGACTTACACCAAACTAACATAGTATAGTTTCGAAAAAACTCATTTCAAAACTGCAATCGTACTCCTAGCGTCACACACGCATTATTTGCTAGTACATGCAGCCACACAACCTCACAACTTATCTTTTCAGTACAAATTGATTTCACAAATTAGCAACGATTCTTTCCCGTCTGATTTTGCTCGAGAAACACGAGAGGTTTTTGAATGGAGTTGTCTGCTCTCTTCAGTATAATTTACTCACCGAAAAAGCAGAAACTTGAAAAGAAATTCTCTCCTTCTGTAAATGCTCACACAAATGCATCAAAGAGCAATTCATATGAACATCTTAACTTTGGAGCAGAATCCCGCGTGTTGGCATTTTTGCAAGCTTGACGCTCAGCATCAACCACAGAGGCATCTGTTATTCTGTTATTTTATAGACCATAAATACGGCTAGGCTTTCGCTCGAACGCTATAACGCGGCGCACATCCTGCATGCCTTTGCACGAGATGCCCACAAAATGACGGAGTTGCGTCCAGCTGTGCGTGTCCATCAGATGCATCGCTGACCTCAAAAATAATTCACTCATTTCCAATCATCAAAGCTTTTGGTGAATGTCGTTTTCCAATCATTTACGGCGTTCGGTGCTGCAATCTAAAAAGTTCCACTCAACTCCTAGTTTTTTCAGCAAAATGATGTTTCCGGTGGTTTTCAAGCGACACTATTAGCGACGCGGCGCGTTTGTTCGACGGGATGTCGTTTTGTAAAGTTGTCGCTTGGGAGAATTATCGTTTGCCAAAAGATATGAGGTGTGAGGACAGAAATTAAAAATGGGTAACGAGTTAATCATTTGTCGGGACGTGGATTAACTAGAATTTTTGATCAGGAGTGAAACTAATTTAATGCAACGTTTTACAACATGTTTACTGCACAATGCAGCGCAATGTTGAGTAAGAGTCATCAACTGTTACAACATATGGTTTAATCACAGGTAAAGTGCTAATTCAGTACAATGAATTTATTCAGTTGTTTTGTTTCATTTCCAAACAGTAAATTCTATCAGAAGCGCATAAGTACTTGAGCTCCACACGCAATATTTGCCGCATTTTGACATTTGTCCCAGAAATATCTGAAATGGAGGTTAATCATAATAGTACACTTTAGAATAGTGTTGGTGGTGGGATGCCCTAGAAGTTATTGAATTTATCCGGGCCCACAGGTAGCTATCCTCAAGTTTGACCATTCTACTAGACTTTAAGAAACAAATTACTTCTGTATCACTAGCGGTAAATAAGTGGTTAAAGTTGTTTAAATTGTTTAACCCTCTATGCTACCTGAGAAGTCGGAGCGCTTCCAGGTACGACATTCAGGGTCAGGCTGCTGCATGCGTGCAACTCCTCTCAAAAGATTCAGTAAATGAATTTTTTTAAGCCATTTATACATTGGCAATTAGAGTAACGGTCAAAACAGTATTTCATAAACTACTAAGGCCAAAATTTTCAACTATAGACCCAAATTTCACATGAACGATCAAAATTGAGTTGAAGTGCATGGTTTTATATCTCGTTGGCGAACTTTTTGTACAATGAAAACGATTATTTTTATGACGAGCTAGAGCTCAGCAGCTGCTTCTCTACGCGCTTCGTGGTCACCGTGGCCGAGTGCTTAAGAACGCGCCCTTCAAGGGAAGGTGTCGGCAGTTCGAATCCCGGCAGTGCCGCCCGGTGATTCTACCGTTGTTAACAGGCAGAACTCGGCCACAATTCCCCACTCTACCCAGGTGTCGGAAATGGGTACTGGCTTGACCGGGAGTAACCGTCACTGCGTCCTGGTGTTAGTTATAAGGCATTTGAGAAACCAATGTACAAGATGATATGTGTCTGGCTTGATGGGAATAAAGCATCCTTGCGTGTATTACGTCCTGCACGACACGCACTGTCCAACATTCCTGTAATAGGGAAAGCTATCTTTTTGTGGCAGCAAAAGTATTTCTTACAGCGAAAAACATCTGTTCTTAGGCAGAAAATGTTTACTCCGCAATGGCGATCTCCTCCATGAAAACGAGGACGCCAGAAAAATGTTTTGGGTACATGGGCTGGCAGACGTAAAACTGCACAATTTTTGTGCCTGGATGTCATGTATTTGGAAGTGAGGAGCTGCCAGTGAAGTTGCTGATGCCTCTTGTGTAGTGCCCCATGTTGATCAGTCAGGAGTGTAGACATGCAGCGAGAGTTAAAGTTACACTTTTCTACTTAAAGGAGCTTTCTTCTTTGTTTATGAAGTTTGGGTCCCAACTGTGTAGCTCTAGGAAAATAGCAGTCCTATATTAAATTGTAATATTAAAGTTTCGTCAGAGTTCACTGGTAATATTATACTAGAAAATTTGCCATCAAATCGCATCCCGCACCTCAGTGCATCAACTACACCCTCTGTGTTATGCAGACTTGAATTCACTCAATCTCGTCACACTTGAGAATTAATTTTATAATACCTTTCATAATAATTTTTTTGATGCAAGTCATTAATTTTGGCACCAATCATATCAATAAAATGAAGGACAGTTCTAGGTTGGCGTCACTGAAATTTCATACATGGCAAACACGTCAAAAATTCAACAAATATAAGGAAAAATGATCGTCCAAATCTAATATTTAAAAAAAAAATTCGTTAGTCAATTATTTTTAAGATAATTACTTTCCGCACCAGGTTAAGTTAGCTAAAATAGTTTAATGACAGCTGATTCAGGGATATTCAAACTCGACTAGCGCATTTGCACAAGCTGCAAATCGCTGGTAAAGCGTAATTCATTCCACAATTCTTCTTTTATACTCTAAAAAGTTTCAATGCAAAAGCTAATATTCTCAACTCTCTTAAACAAAATATTAAACGATTCCCGATAAAATTGGCATTGCCAAATTCAGACTGTTCCATCACAACAAGAATTTAGATGGCATTGCCGAAGAGTCGCAACAAGATTTCCAATAAAATTAGCATTTTCAAATTCACAGTTCAGCCACAACAAGAATTTCGATGTCATGACCGAAGTGTGGCAACACGAGGGCTGTAATTAATGAAATCTTCTTTTATGAGATACCCTGCACCTCTCAGAGACGCTGGGACTGCACTAACGCCTAGCGACTGATCACGGCCTTCAGAGCGACCTCGGATCCATCCAAAAAATGTGCATTACTTCTGTGCCAAGTTGAGATTCGTCTGACTCCCGCACAGATTGAGATAATTGAGAACAAGGGAAAAATTCATAGCAACTTGGGCGCTCCCGGCATTTGATACAAAGATGGCATGTGCCCAGCGTCTTATACAGTGAGGCTGCTGGTCTTTGATGCTCCAGAACCGTTGGATGTTGCAATATCATATTGCGAGGCACCATGAAAGAGAGGGGCCACCTATGCTTTTTTGGGACTCGTTTTTCATGGAAACTTGGGAAGTGAACTCGACAGAAAACATGGAGGTTCAAGGAAGCAGTCGCTGGGCTCTTTCATCCCGTCGAGGATGAACACAAATGAAGTGACGGATGTTTTGACATTGCAAATTTGCTGCAGCGTGCGCGCATCACGAAAAGTTTTGAGCTTGCATAGATTGCGAACAAGGCGACCTCGACTGTCAGTTTCAGCTCTAGCATCGCATAAATCAAAGCTAGCTTATCAGCAGGAGAAGGAATATGCGACCTAATCCTTCGTGTTTCTATTAAAGTTGATCTCGTTCCCTCTGTTCGCTTTAATGGTCTCTCAAATGACGACAAGTTTTGACTCGAAATGAGTGACAGGCTCGAGGCAGATGCTATGGAGTTTCCTGCTTAATTAATTCACAAATATGAACTATGAAATGTTTCGTCTCAGCATTTGCCTTCAATTTCAAGCAGTCAAAAAAATAAATGATTCTGCTGCAGTCAAGTGTGGTTGTGGGCAAATTAATTTAGCTGAGAGTAACAAACATCGGAAAGTAGAAATTTAGTGTTTTTATTTTAGCTTGCTGACTTCTAAGTTAGGTACGAACCCTCATTTATGATGGAACACACTACAGAATAAAAACAACCTATTTATGACAGGTTAGGCATCCTTCAGTTTGCTCTTCAAGTCACATTCTTATCATGAAGAGAACATTCCATCGAAGAGCGTTTATCATTCTATGCAGGTACAGTTGTCGAAGCCCTGGACACGTCGTTTTACTGATAGCCGGAAGCTGTGAAATTCGTAGGATTTTATGAGCTGTTTGTTAAGTAGAAGAACTGGCATAAAAATACTTAGTGATAATTCTTAGCAGCACTTCGAGTAAATTCGTAACCTAATGCTCCAATGAATATTTTCTCAACGAGGGTTTTTCCTAATCTCTCTTCTTTTCCAGTATCAGTCTTGGAATAAATTCAAAAATCTTGAATGTCCCTGAGTGACTAGATTTTTCAATGATACTAATGGAGTTCTCAAGAAATACTCATTCATAGTGAACAACTGTTGCGACTCGTTGAAACAGCGAGAGAAACAATGAACCACTTAAAGCCCGATCTAAACATATGCAATCGCCACACCCTTTAAAAATAGCTTCAGTTTAGCGTTTTACCATCTTTTTGTGTTGTTTTTCTTCAATTTATAAATATATTTTTCCGCGTGTTTTCCAAATAACCGCTGATGAAGACCATAGGGGACGAAACGTACGTTTTTAACAGAAATGTCTTTTAAATCGACTGTCTTTGATATAACCTCCATTTAGAAACGATTAGCTACGCAAGTCAAATTTGACGAGACAAGACACCGTATCGGAAGTTCGTTTTTAACTGAAATGTCTTTTAAATCGACTGTCTTCACTATAACCTTCATTTAGAAACAACTAGCTGCGGAAGTTAAATTTGACAACAAGACAACACACTGTATCAGATCCCCCATGGTCCCCGACATAGAAGGCCCCCAATGCCACAGGAAGAGTTTCCCTAACTACGACACCGGCGTGCCTTCGCAGGCCCCACAGATCAAGGACTTGTCAAAAGCTTAGCTCCCAGAAAACATTTTGCGCGTCACAATTTCTGAGGAGAGCTCCGAAGTGTCCACCGACGAGGGTGCAAGTGAACCGTGCGTGAATTTACAAGAGCCCGTGTTAAAATTTAGCTCGACATGCAGCAGCATCGAGTGAAGCAACAGGGGAGAAGAAAACATCGCTGCCTCTCTTGCGTACTTTTATACGAAAAAACTTTGAAAAAACAGACACCCTTTCCTGCAGTTAGAATTGCCTGGGAGCAGAACGGTAGATTGGAACTGAGTTTCACAGGGAAAATTTTTAAAAATTTTAATGTCATTCGACGCTTGGTTTGAGCATGGAATAACATTTAAAAATAAGCTACAAGATTCACTTTGAGTTATTAAAATGGAAAAAAGCAATATGGCTTGCGGAATATCAGTGCAGGCCGCAATTATGAAGCTTTGATTCTATCATCTAATTCTGTGAATAAAACTTGGAAGTCACATCTGCCGGGATTAAACGTGAATGGAAATCAGATTTGAAGCTCAGGCGTTGGTTTCCGAAGCAGGGTAGTGAGTTTCTTTGACTGGGACAGACTTAAAGCAAATATAAGACTCAATTGCGTTTTGGTATAGATTTTTCAAACAGGCTTAGCAAACATTTTGAAAGAAATTGCTCACATCATGAGCTAACTCTGACCGTAATGGCTTCTACAATTATGGCGAGCAAAGCTCGAAGAGATATGAAGGTGTCCAGCTCTTTCTCAACGTAAACAGTAGAA
>JACJUY010010300.1:0-19852 GCA_014220935.1 Platorchestia sp. MABIK
CTCTCTTCACCCTCTCACCCCCTCTCACTACCCTCTCACTACCCTCTCACCACCCTCTCACCACCCTCTCACCACCCTTTCACCACCCTCTCACCACCCTCTCACAACCCTTTCACACGACCCTCTCACGTTCATCACCTGCGGCCAATTCTACAGCACAAAAGTACGAGATGATGGTTTACAATGAAAAAAGAAGAAGTGGGTCAACTACATATATTAAAATGACAAAATATGACTTTTAAGTAACACCATCCTATTACCTTTTTGTGGTTAGTTTCATAACTTTTCTCGGTATCAAAGATTAACATTGCGGCGACTATTGCCATACTGTTTTTCAAAACTAACTTTAACGCAGCTAGGTAATCAATGCTCGTTAAATCCCACTTTACATTTCCCATGTGTGTGTAATGACAGGAATGTCACTCACAGAAATGATGACAGGAATGTCGTACAAAAGAAAAGTAAAAAAATGAAAACTTTATGCGACCGCAGAAAATTCATCTCAAGCAAGATTTTCTTCATTGTGTGGAGTATTTTAGTCATTAGAAAACTTTGCTTTTGTGATGATGAGAAGATGTGTGCGTGAATTTAAATGAACTTGTTTGCATGTCTCCATGTGGTATGAAAAAATTATCAGATAACGTGGAAAAAATCAATCGCATTGTTTAATATCAATTCTTGGCGTTAAAACAAGTCAATAAAAGCATTTAGCTGAAGCGTGTGCAAATAATACCGATTAAATTCTTTTAGTTATTCAAAAAATTTTCTTTCACCTGTGATAAAATGCCTCTCATTATCTTCCGCTTTTCTTCAAAAGAAAGTTCGCTTGTAACTTCAGAGCATCAACAGAGGCCGCTTAACTGAAGTAATATCATATTCAACTTTTCTGCCTATTTATTTATGAGTGTTATTTATTTCATGAAAAATACTGATGGTGGTGAGATGGAGATATACATAAATGTTTCTTCAAAATTTCCTATTTTATTTCACTGTTTTCTGCGTAATTCTTCTTCCTCTGGCATTAGAAGCTGTCGTTACCAGTATGGAATGGATCATTTTACAAAAAATACAATGATTGTGCAAAAACTTGAGATCATTTCCAATATGTTAGCCAGCCCGTTTTCAAACACGAATTCAACACAAGTTGAGGCCGTTTAAACTTGACATAACTTCAAATATGTTAGACAACTCATTTTCAACACGAATTCACGAATTCAACACAAGTTGAGACAGTTCAACATATCATGGCAGCACAGTTACCGCAAGCTCACTGGGCGTGTCGGGCCGTCGCTGAGAAAAAAACAAATTCCATTTGTTTTCTCAATGGCAAGAACTCGCCTTCCATTTTCACCGGCAGAAGTGCAAGACACCCTACGTGATATTGCCCGTGCTTTATTTCCATCTAATGCAGCAATAAATTGCTAAGCGTCTCAACAAGGGCTGGACGCACGCAGTTGCCGTTTGTTTTGGTCCGAGCTTGCGGAGAGAATGTAGCGCTGTTGGACGAGGCGGAAATTAAATAATGGCCTCTTAAATGAAGAACTGGTGCAGCTTTCGGTTGGTAATTGAGAACCTAACGCGTTTGAAATTACAATCTCACAGTGCTACGAATAATACACATTCTCCGTTAATCAAAAGTACTCCGTTCATCAAAATGTGTTAAAATGGGTTTAGGTCTTACTCGTTTTAATTCTGAAAATGTAGTAATCAAAATACTATCAGATTAGAAGTGTTACAGAGGACAGTGCTACGAATAATATTTTCCATTAATCAAAAATTCCCCGTTAATAAAGAGTGTAGTTAAAATTTGTTAAGGTTAACCTCTTACTCGCCTCAATTCTAAAAATTTAGTTAAAAAAATGCAATCAAAGCATGACTTTCACATAATACATTATTTCCATTCACTGAATCTGGAAAACAATGAGCAATAAAAAACTGTAAAACCACTTAGTAAAACCTGCGGTAGAACTTCCCTCTCGTTGAAAAGCAGACAAAGTGCCCGCAGAGTAATTTATTTGTTCATCTGAGCTTCCTACTCAGGACGGCAGAAGTAGCAGAACGCAATCGCAACTGAGCGAGGTGTCTCACGAACATTTTCTTTACTGTCAAATGACTCTTTCATTCCAAGCTGTTCCAAATGGCATAATTTGGTTTCGGAATTTTATATGTTACTAGTCTAACCCCCTTTTTTGAAAAAAAAACGGAATGAAATAAAGGCCGAAAGAAAATGCACAATAACGTTCGAAAAAATCTCATGACACACGTTCCTATTTTCTAAGCTTGTATCACAGATACGCTCATCACACACTTTCGGCTGGCTTCGGATCACGGTAGAGGAAACAAGGTAGGTTCAAACCAGTCTTTTTTTTTCGTTGACGGTGTGGTTTGCTGACGTCACGGCAACGAACCAATAGCAGAGCTTATATTGCATTTAGTAGCACTGCTACCCCCAAATCTAGCACCGCTATTGGCCTAACGACATTCCGTTTTGGTGACGTCATAAAGTTTGTTTGAAATAAAGCCTCTCTATTGGCTAGCCGAACAAGAGGAGGTGTATTTTCTCCCATAGAAATGACCCTACCTTGTTTCCTCTACCGTGCTTCGGATAGAGGGACAGACATACGCGGCTCTTATTATAGTATAGATTGTGAGACTATATCTCCTTAGTGTGATTAAAAATTTTATTCTAAGCTGTTTCCAATGAAGAATGACACAATATTTTTTCGAAATTGTATACATTGTTGTAAGCTATCCCCCTTACTGTGGGATGAATATTTTGTATCACGCTCTTCCAAATGAAGAATGGCATGATTTGATTTCAAAATTTTAAATTTTACTGCACATCTCTTTCCTGTAATATGTATATATCATTGCAAGCTGTTCCAAACGAAGGATGACACAATATGTTCTCATAAAGTTATAAGTTATTGTAAGACTATTAAAATGACTACGATTTCGTGAACGTAAGTTGAGCATCTAAACTCTGCGGACAATTCCATCTAACATCGAGTGAGTTTATTTTCTGAAACTCGGCTCTGAATCAGGTGGCTGCACTGGAAACACGAAAGCATTAACTGAAAGTAATTACCAAGCGTGCACTAGGTAGGATGAGGATGCAGCTCGAGGTACAAACGGACCAGCTCAAAATCCTTCAGCCAGAACGGGAATTACAAATTTGTGAGGCAGTAATGCCCCAAGAGGCTTATTTACATACAAACTCTTGGAGTTCACTTCGGCCACAGTAGAGGAAACAAGGTAGGTTCAAACCAGTCTTTTTTTTGTTGACGGCGTGGTTTTGCATACGTCACGGCAACGAACCAATAGCAGCGCTCATATTGCTTCTGGTAGCCCTGCTACCCCTAAATTTGACTCCCCTATTGACCTACCCACATGGCGTTTTGGTGACGGCATAAAGTTAGTTTGAAATAAAGCCTTTTGATTGGCTAGCCGAACAAGAGGAGGTGTATTTTCTCCTACAGAAATGACCCTACCTTGTTTCCGATACCGTGACTTCGGCAGCCCCAGTTGCCGGGTCTCGGAAGCCTCGATTAAATTATATTCTGAAGTTTGGGAGAATGACACTACAGTTGAAGCGTGACGAGGGAAGTTACCAGGATTAATATTAAGGAACGATTATCGGGTGAATCTTCTTGCTGAGTCGCTCCCAATATTTAGGCTTGAATTACTAGAAGTTTCGAAAGGTTCTGTCTATTTAAATGCAGAATGGGACTCGCTTGCAATCTTTAGGCTTGAATTACTCGAAGTCACTAAAGGGTTTGTCTCTTCAGGGGACGGCATATTGCGTTATTATGAAGAATAAGAAGACAAGTAGCGTCCTCGATTTCACGAAAATTAAATTTATAGCGAAATACAAGTGAATTAGTTACATTTAAATTGCAGCCCCTTATGAACTGGAAGCGGAGAGTGGTAACATTTGATACAGGGAAACAAAATGGATACATTATTTGGGTTTAAAACGATGTAAACAAAAGTTTTACATTACATCTTAGGTGTTTGGAAACCCTTTTTTGGAAGATCAATCTAAAGGCAAAGTGGATAGAGAAAAAAGGTTTTATTCGATCTGAAATCGAACCTTCGATCTAAAAAAGTACAACAATCAACAAATTTTAACACCTTTAAAAACGAGGAAGTTCGTGCATTGAGTACAATATTCCAAATAAAAAACTGATTCTAAGTGCAAAAAAATTGTCCCTATTCTAATTAAAGTGCGTAAAGATGCACAAATAACTACAGAAATGTTAAAACAGACAGATCAATAACAAGGCTTTTTTTTTGCCTGTAAAACGAAGAACAAATATTTTACACTCGCAAGATTTTACGCTTATGAATTAAACCGTTAGTGAGTCAAAACGAGAACCTCTGCCAGATTATCGATCGTCATGGTGAAACTAAGGATGTAAACGAAACTGAAGATTCTTTACGAAAACGAATTTATTTCTTCGTTTTTAAGTTTTTAATCAAGTTGCGACTTAAGCAAACTACTGGCCCGTTCAGATTCATTCAGACAAAATGTACTGTATAGAATCACACGGAAATTAAGGATCCTTGATTGAAGTTGCACCTGAGCGAGATGGCACACCGAGCTTTACTACTTGAAGAATAGACAACCCAAAAGTTTCGAATCGAAAGAGCATTGAAAAAAATTAGTATATGAAACCTTTACTACACACGAAAATACTCGAAGCACAAGCTCATAGCTTATAAAATTAATTGCTGTTTGAAATTAACCGTCACTACAGCAAGAAGTATCAAGGAAAAATAAAAAATACTTTCATTTATTTAACGTATTCGTGACCAACTGAGAGTAATTTTAGTTAACTTTTGTATAAAATTATCTTTCCATGGAGCATAATTTAACCCCTTTATGTTGATGTGAAAAAAGTTCTCCCAACTTCATGTCACATAAGTACAAAATATCAGCAGCCATGTATCATTTAGCGAGCACATATTTCAGGCGATCTACGGTACATAACAATGCATTCCACTATTTCAGTGAATGATTGCAGAATAACAATCATTGTCATATTGAAATATTTGTATATACAAATAAATTTTTCAGCATTTCCGACGCTGGTAGAACATGAATCCACATCGTTCGGTGAAATATTGCCATACAAGTTTCAGATCACCGTGCCAGGTCACCTGAAACAAATCCTGCCTAAAATAAGAAACTTTCATAATCTTCCACAGAAAATTATTGAACTTCAGTTAGAAGGAATTTTACTAAGAATTATCTCTGCCTAATTAAATGAACCGAACTCAAAAGTAATTTCAAATATCTGGAAATTTAGATGAAGTGACACAACCACCAGTTTTCCAAGGTCAGGTGTATGTACGACGGAAAGTCAGCGTTCGTTCAAGTTGTCACTCAATTAGATAGCTCGAAGCCGACGAGTATTGACGATCTGACATTAATTAGTTTTGAAGCCTCCTCTTCAATAAAAAAATTCGACGATTATTCGGAAAGAATTGAAAATTGATGTTGAAGCCCCCACTTCATAAGTAAGTGACTGAACTTTCAGGAGCTACTCAGACAAAACATTAGCAGTTAAAGACCTCGTAGAACTTTCATGTTAATTAACGGAAAGCACGATGCAAGTCGTTTTCTATGTGTAAGAGAACATTGAGGCATAGAAAATAAGTTTGGGAAATCTGTCCTTCCATTGAATGACTCTAAAATTCAGTTCTTTGGATATAATGCAGCTCGCTATATTTGAATGACAAAGAAACCAACCAATGAACTTGAAAATACAGCGTACGAGCTTTGACGAGAACTCCGTCAGTGCACCAAACATATTCCTCCTTCACTCAATTTCCTCCTTATTTATTTAGAGTGACAAAATAGCCAAGTCCACCAATGTTGGTCCCCGTTGAACTCAAGCTCTTAACGCACCAAATGTTTTCTTCCTTCACTCAATTTCCTCTTACTTATAATGCGTGACAAAAGAGCCAAGTCCACCAATGTTGGTTCCTACCTCGTACCACACAGCCCGCTGAACTCAAGCTCCCCGAATCCGTTTCAAATGAAAACAAATTCTGCTGTATTACATCAGCATCAAATACGACTTTGGCTTGTACATGAATCGTCGCGGGAAAAGTTTGAGGTAACAATTTGCAAGAAATGCTGGGAGATCAAAGTTGTCTGCTTCCTTGATTGATTGTGCCGGGATGTGCTCTCCCATCTCACAGAAATATATGTAGTTGCTTGTGTTTATTAGATCGCTATTACGTTGTTATTATTTACTAATGGAAGTTTGAATTTCGTAAAATTACCAGATGTGAGTGGTGAAGAAATAGCATACAGCGTTGAATGTTAAGTGCACTACGGCAGGACTCAGAAGCACTACAATAAAGACATAAAAAAAATTCAACATTTGTTCGTGTTTTTCTTGAAAGATCTAAAGTCTAATTTACTGTGTCTAAAAGCTATTGTTTTAACTTCAGCAGCTTCATGTTTAAAAGATGAACCACCCCATAGTCTAGATATAACACGAAAAATGCATTATTTTGATCAACGCAAATTGACAGAGAGCGTTGATTGTAATCGTCTCTTCTTCGACAAAAATCCATCATTTCAACCGCACCCGTTGATCGAATTTTATATATATTTCTCCATTAAATTCATTAAAGCCAAACTGATCCCATTATAAATATATATACATTCATTAAATTCACTACGGCCAAAGCTTTTCCAACCTAAACAAACTGTTCGACGAATGGCGAGCACTCACCTATCTTTAAATTAATTCCTTGGCGCAAGGTTCACTTGCAGGGCTGTATTTGTGTCCCCATACGCTCATTATTTTCCCTGCCGAGGGAAATATCCCTCAAAAAACACCTTTTGCGCCTTAGGTCTCTCACGCACGCGACCGTAATTCCCACCCGGCAGCTCCAAGGAAGTGGCCACGGCTGCCAGCCTGCAAATTTGGCGTTCACGGCCTACGTTCTCAGCCTAAACGCCGCCAGAAATGGCGTTCCCGCCTACCTGCCCCAAAGCTTGACGCGACGTGAGCGTGAGTTCATGAATAGGTGCCAGCTACAGGGGGGTATGAGCCTCGAGCATGACATGCAGCAATAAAAAAGTTTTCAGAATGAGAGTTAAATTTCCGGTTTCATCTCAGTGAACTTTGTCTGCAAGTCAGAAGACGTGATGCTAACACTCAACAATATCTGCTAAAAATATTATATTTAGCCCACCTGCCCTTCCTCGGCCGATAGTACTTTTTTAACCCTTTAACGGTAGCATTTTCCTTCTCATATTACCGTTATCATAACCACCATCATCACACTTACTCTGGCATCAGGTAGTGACCGACGTCAGAATGAGGAAGGAGCTGCCACTCGGCAGTGAACTCTAAAGAACACACTAGGGAACAAATTTACCATGAAATACAATGCATTGAAGCTAAATTCAAAAGTGAACCGAAAAGTTAAGGGTCAAGGTTAAGGTTTATTTGAAACGGAACACACCTTCGTTCTAACATTCAATGTTATCTTTTCAATACTTGCAGAGCAGGAGTTTTTCAATGGTGTCTTCAATTTTGGAAATAACCACAATTCGGGATTAAGTGTTCCGGTGAAAAAAACTGGATGAGTGAGGTGCGATGAATGAGTTGCAGCTTCGTCATGATGCAGCTGTGAGTATATTGTAAGTCAGAACTAAGTTCATTTCAGCACAGAGATGCATCACGAACAAGGTGTGAGAACTCTTGGCACTCTTTTACCACTATTTGTTTGTATTTTCGGGGTGTATTCATGAGGCGCATTTACCCGGTTCTCTAAAGAACAGTTCCACATTGCTTTTAATTTACACCGAATATCCAACCAGTAAGTGTCTCAGCGCCTCACTCCACGGCCAACAATCAACGACTCGCACACTCGAAAACGGAGAGAAATGTTAAACAAGCGCAGTACGCTGTCTCCTGCACAACGTCTCTAGTATTCTGCAGTGAAGTGCCAGATCATGACGACCAAAGCTTTTCCAGCTTAAAAAAATTGGGGCTAATAGGGTTGAAAATATCCCAGGGTTGGGCTGAAAAATAGTGTTGAAAATATCTCAGAATAACGAAAAAAAATTTTACTGTATTTTATTATCCAATGACAAAATCCATCCTTGTTCGAATGAGAAACTACGTATTTTTGATAGAGCTTCATCCGAGACGTCTATTACTGTCTCTGGTACTATGGACATGTAACTGCTGCGCAATATTAGCTAGTCTGATGGTGATCGATATTCCTACAGTTCAAAAATTACGCCTATCTAGTCGTGTTACAATGGGATTTTACGTTTTTACTGGGTCTGCTCTTGCTTGAGCAATTGATTAACATTTTTTATCAATGAGACTGTATAAAAATATGATCTACTTTATTTTTTCACCCTGAAGATTTTGATAGTTTCGTCGAAGCGTTACATTTTAGAGACTGACAGAGGCTTAGAATTTTAACGATTAACATGGTGCTGTAAAAAATTTTGAGAGATTTCCTTTTTACTTCAACACATGAAGAACTTAAAACATTTCGTATAGGTAAGAAGTTTGAAAAAAAATTATTTCCACACATTTAATTTAGTGATAAACACCTATTTTGTGAATCTCAAACTGCACCTGGGTAGGCGATACATGGCAGTAAACCTCACGCTATGGTAGGACCGGATTATCCATCCACAGAGGGTTAGTCAAAAAGTTCTCAGACAAACACCATAATTTTGAACTGAACAGAGATTTACAAGTTTTACAAGTTGAAACCTGTCTTTAGAGCTTCCTCGACAACTTGCAGCTGTCTCATCAGTCTATGTCAGGTCAGCATCGAGAAAGGTTGCATCTCAAAATGGGAATTTTCAACCCTTCAAATGGCAAATTTTGAAATCAGAGCTAACATCAAATTTTTACTAAACTAAATTGGAAACCTGTTAAGATCATCGAAGCTTTACAGCAGGTTTATGGAGACTCTGCACCATGTAGAGCAGTCGTTTATGATTGGATTGAACGCTTTAAAGAGGGAAGAGTCCAACTTGATGACGACCCACGAGGAGGAAGACCCACCACAGCAACAAGTGAAGGAAACATCTCTCTTGTACATAACCTAGTGGAAGAAGCCCCCCAATTCTATCAGGAAGGCATTTACAGGTGGAAACGTAGATTACAAACGTGCATAGACAACAATGGAGCTTATGCAGAGAAATAAAAGTAACGAGTTGTTTAATAAAGAAATTATGGCATTTGTCTGAGAACTTTTTCACTACCCCTCGTACACTTTGGAAATTCTGGTAGTCTTGTCTGTATACTTTTTTACTCGCAAGGAGACACAAAAGTACGCTTTAGTGTGTCTTCCAAAATGCGTCTTTCAAACACACGCATCGCTGCACTGCAGCGCGACCCAAATTTGCAAGTCTCCTCATGTCAACTCACCAAAAGAAGTTCCTAAAAGCATCAGCCGAGACCGATAATCCCATTTTCCTAAGAGACTACAAGATGCGCTCGTCATCACGTAATGAGGGAGAATATGACTGTTCGTTTTAACTCAAATCTCATTCGCTTGCCTTTCATGGGGCATCCTTTAGTCCCAAAGCCTTCGAGGTTCGAGCAGCACAGACGATGCCCTCGGCTTTCCACTCAGTCCAAAAAGAAGTTGATCAACCGTCTGAGTGCTCGAATGAATGGATCATTTGATTTGAAATCCATTCACAGAACTGCTTACTGAGTTCTGCTGAGTGTGATTTTATGTTTGGTTCTAGGTCGAGAGTGTTTAATGAGAGTACCGTGTTTTAATAAGTGGTTTTGCGGTTAGAAAACATCGATTGATCGAACACAGTGAAGATTTCATTAATACCCGCTGGTGGTGGTCAGAATTATTCGCTAACAAAAGATTTGAAATATTGTTATCTAAACTGGTCTGCGTGAACCGTTTCTCGTCTGAAATTGAGCAGCAATTTAGAGACTTTAGTTTATCATGAACGATTCCTTCTCAGTTTTCAGAATAGATTTTGCACAAATCAATTTTTAGACGATTATATTTTTAGTTGTCTCAATATCATATTTGAGAAATAGTCAGCCCAATTTCATCTCATTTACTCCCATCTTGCACATCCTGCGCCAGTTGTGATAAAACACAGCACATACATAAAATATTACTTGCTTACTATGATTACCAACATTTATCAATCGTAAATTTCTTACGTGATAAGTGTCAGTCCAATTTTCTCTATTTGTATTAGAAAGAGAAAATCAGAAATGTTCTCAAGGTACAAAAAAGTTCTGCTTCACAAAGTATTTTAATACGTTGGCTACGTATCGGGACATATTATATGTACCAATGAGTAAATTTCTCATTTGCGTACCGGGATAAATGAACAGCATTTCAATCAATCCACTACTTTTCCCTTAGAATAGATTTTAGCGTACGAGGTAAAGTATCATTGTGCCATTACATTTTTCACACTTCTTATTAATATAAACATGTATTCGGGCAATGAAGTCGAGTTTTCAACGCTGCTAATTACAAACAAACTTAAATAACCGTGGCAACTGCGTAAACATGGTCAATGTGTTAAACATATACATATTGCTTACAGGGCAAAAGTTGAGTGAGTGTACACTGTCAGCATCTCACTAGTATATGTACAAGAGCGAACCGTCACAAACAGTCAGCACAGTAACATCGACTTATTCATTGGGACGCAAGACGCAACTGACCGCGCAAAAATGTTCACTGCTAACGAAATTCGCCTACTGCTTTGTTTTAATATTAATTTCCATGAGGGAGTAGTTCAAAAGTAACTGACGAGGATTTACCAGCGCATGTTTGCTGCGATGTAGTATACTCGACGCGTGTGCAACACAGAACATGTTTAACGTGTGTTCCGTGTTCATGTTTAACATGTTTAACGGATGACATGCAATGCGCTCAACGGCAAACACGCAACTTAGAATAAAATACGAAAAACATTCAAAATAAAACATCGAATATTGTCGCATGTTATAGAAAGCTGGTCGTACGCAACATGATGCACATAGCATGTTCAGTATGAGACATTTTGGAAGATGTGTACAGAAGTTCATCAGTGCTTAGCACGTACCTCATGTTTGAAATGCACAATGATCGACTAGAGGAATTTCTTTCGAAGTGAGTTAACGTGTTGACTGCGATGGCTTAAACTTAAGTTTAACATTCAACTTAAATTGAAAGTCAAAAGTTGGTAAAAATATTATAAATAACCAATTTTGAATGGGGGTTTTAAATTTTATTTATTTTAAAAGATTGTTAAAATTCTTCAAACGACCCATCAATGGGTCGTTTCACAGCAAGAAAACCCTAAGCCCGACCCACCGGGGGGTCGTATCGCAGTCAACGCGTCAACACGTAACGTCCGGTAACATGTACCTCATGTTCAATGTGCACAATGATCGGCTTAGGGAATTTCTCACGTATAAAGTTAACATACCACGTCCGGTCAAGACAGACATGTCAGCAAGGAGAGTCGACTGAAACAGCTAGACGCAAAAATGCTATGCACTTAGAAAACAAATGCTAAGGTCATTCCGAGCGGCGATCCGAAGAACGTGGTTCATTTGACTCTCAAATTACAAATGAATGTCTGAGTCCAAATTAAATTACATTGGCTGTCGCAAGTTCAATTCCGCTCCCAGTTTTTAAGAGGAACGAACAAGAAAATGTTAATTTATGACGATTCTGGCATAATTAATTTTGCGTGAAATGTAAATTGCGCTACTTCCCTGCTGCACAAGGACAAACCCGTACGAAGAAGAACGAAGTCGCATTCATAAGCGCCATCGGCTATCATCCGATGATTCTTGGTGGATTTGATCGACGTGCAAAACATTAGCGATGTTCAAAGAACCCAAAAACTGTGTGCACAAACTTGAACACGAGGTATGAACGTTTTACCTGATCCGTTCTGTCTATTACGTAACGATTCTTCAGACAATGCTTAATTAAAGTGCTTCTAGGATGCAAAATGAAACGGTACTGGAAAGAAATTCGTATCTAAGGAGTTAGAGGAAAATGCTAAGTTGAAATCACAGCAGCGGAATGTTCACAAGCAGAAAAAGTAGATTTGAGCTAAAGCCTAGATTTTCCCAAAAGATGTTTGAAAGTTTTTAGCAACGACTGATTCGATACGAAGTAAAACCTTATTATTACATCTCTTTTGATATTTTCTTGAAGTTTGCTCAAATATTTTTACCTATCTCATGGAAATGGAAATGCAATCATTCTAAAAAAAATACTTGAAACTCACAAGAATTCAATGTTTTCAGTAAACGTCGGAGTCAATTCCATTTAAAATGTCTTGATTAAACTATATCTCCCTGACGATTTTACAAAGCAGTGCATGGTAACTCAGGTAGTGATTTAAAATGATGTTATCAAAATCAACGAAATATTAAAACTCTAAAATTTGCACAAAAATAATAAGACAGCTCTGATAAGCACCTATGACAAGTTACAACGAAGTAAGGTGGAAATATTCTCAGTTTAAAAATGAGACCAAAATTGCTTCACAAATACCTCGATTTCATTACCGTTCAGCTGAAACTTGGATGGAAGCCCGTGGGCTCAATGACCAAGCCCTCAAACTGTGCGATCTGAAGTCACTCGGGCCGAGCGTTTTAGAGTCTAATTTCCTCCATGAGGGTAGTTATTTTAGCCACATCTGTACGCAAGGGCAATCTCTTTCTTCCTTTTAGCCTTACGCTATTAAAAACATTCACATAGAAGCACAAGATAGTCTTATTATGACGCATTGAGTAACTTTTTTTTCTATGTGCAATATATCAAAAGACATTCCCTCTCTGTCGTGCACACCAGCATTGTACTCCATTAATTTGAAAAGCACCAAATGGCGTCATGTGGAGCAGCCCGGGCTCAAAATTCTAATTTCAGTTTAATTGCTCGGCCAGTCTCCTCCAGGGCCTTTGATGAAGTTTACTCATAATGCAAGTTTAGCTTTGACGAGCAACTTGAGGGATTTGGCGGCAATTTTTGCTTACAAAGGCGTTGGAGCTGCTTGGTCGAGTCTGATAAGAAGTTAGATTTACGCGCGATGTCTACGCCGGACGCGACGACGGGCCTCATGGAAATGTAATGCGTCAGTCTATTTGGGGTTGTCGGGAACTCCTATATTCTAAAATGAGTAATAATAGGCAAACTTTTAGAGCTCCTACGTTATAAAACAGGTAATAATAGTTAAACTTGGGCTGGAATGAGTAAAATATGTCCGAGCTCATATACTCTATAATAGGTAATAACGCCTGAACTTTTCTGCTGGAATGTAAGTAAAATATTTCTAAGCTCCAATATTCTGAAATTGGTAATAATAGCTGAGCTTTTGGCTTTAATAAATCAAATATTTCCAAGCTCCTATATTCTAAAAGAGGCAATAACTTCTAAACTTTCGGCTGGAATTGGTAAAATATTTCCTTCCAATTATTGAAGGGTACATTGTAGGGCTACAGGTAATTTAAACTTGAGCAGATGGCGAAGTAGTCGACGAAAACCTTGAAATTTTCCAGCAAAATAAATTTCAGGCTGTCCTTTCAGGCCTGGAAATTTGAACTCTTTTTTAATTCATGCTTCATGAAATGGTCCCATATTTTTCAATCTACTCCTAAAATTCACATTTTTCAAAAACAATTTAGACCACCGCAAATTTATCGTCTGATCTCTAAAATGGTTGATAACTTTAGATGAAAGTAAAAATGAGGCGACAAAAAGTAAGCAGGTAAATTTCAGAAAGTTTTTTGTGAACGATCGCAGCTTGACTTCGCTGCAAATACGGACGCTGAAAAACAGAACTGAATGGCGTGGCTGAGCCATGAAGCTGAATTAAAAATCAGGGTGACAGAGCTGGTCAACATAGCAGGACTGAAAAGCTGAGTTCTGAAGTAGTGTTACAGGTATTATTTACAGAGCCGAATCACAGAGTTGGATCACTGAGCTGGATTATCGAACTGTGTTACAAAATTAAATTCTAAGACTGTGTTATAGGCCTGGACTAAAGAGCTGAATTGCAGTAAAGAATTTCAAAGCTGGATTACAGAATTGGATTTCAAAGCTGGATTACAGAATTGGATTTCAAAGCTGGATTACAGAACTGAATTTTAGAATTAGATTTCAAAGCAGTATTCCAGAGCTGAATTACAGGACTGACCTCATATCTCTACACAACACCCGGACAAACTCTCCTGATAATCACCTATTGCATGTCACTTTGCACTCCTCCTTATATGTCGACATGCGTCGCATTCTTTCCCTCTCTGTGATGCAGGGGCTGCTGTGATAAATGTTTTCGTTGTTGGACGTCGTAGGTGTTGTGTGTGTTGTGTGTGGTGTGTGTTGTGTTGTGTGTGTGTTGTGTGTGTTGTGTGTGTTGTGTGTGTTGTGTGTGTTGTATGTGTGTTGTATGTGTGTTGTGTGCTGAGATGTTTCAAGACAGTGACGCTGCAATTTAGCTATGCTGGCGTGAACCATAGGTAAAATACACTGCTCTATAAATGCTACACAAACTAAAAAAACTTTGACCGCCTGCCACACTAACGTGTGTTGTGAAATAGTTAACCTCACCAATGTAATGAAGCTTTTTCTCATCTAATCTTAACAATGCTGTAACTTATGATTTTAATATTGTACTGAAGATATTTTAAACTTGTTTTTATTTTCATTTACCAAAATTGGAAACTTGGAATTTGATCATACCTAAACAATACTATCATCATAACGCTGCCCTTTTATGAACAACATTTCAGCCCGGAATATTGAAAATAACCAAACAATAGTGCAAATTTCAATTCCGACCTAATCTCAATATGTAATACTGTCTGCGTTTTTTCTCATCATCGAAACAACGTTGCAAACTTCTTTTCAAAGCAAATCTAATCAATGTCGTACGTCGCACAACGTAATTTCTTTTCCAACCAAATCTAAGTAATGTCGTATTTTGCGCCGACCTAATCTTGATGTATAAAACTATCAGCGTCATTTTCTCATCATCGAAACAACGTTACAAACTTCTTTTCAAAGCAAACCTAATAAATGTCGTACGTCGCGCCGACCTAATCTATACATTTAATACTGTCAGGTTTATTTACGCATTTTCTAAATAACTCGTATATTTCTTTTCAAACCAAATCTAATCAATGTCGTACGTCGCACAACGTTCGTTGGAAATTAGGACCTCCAACTCTGGCCAGGCTGGTTAATGAGCTCATTTTGGTGGGAGTTGGTGGTGTCGAGCTAATGACCAACTTTGTGGCCTTCTTTTGAAAGTAAAACTTTTGCTGCGACTGCCACAGTCACCGCCAGAGACGGCGCTAAAAACCAGCAAAGAATGCACAAAAAATTCCACGTAAGGCGACCTGTCAAAAAAAAATACATACTTGGATTTAACTTCGGGTTAATGCACGTCTGTTAAGAACTTTTTTTACCCATCATGCCTCACAGCAAATGTAGAACACGTAATAGCTTTTATAGACACCTCAGGTTCGGTTCCCCTATTTTCAAGTTTTGAATAAAAGTTGATAAATTGCTCAACTCAGACCGTGAGTTCTGTTCCATAATTCTTGCACACTGAATTATGGCTAAAGTGCTCACAAATTGAACAAATAAATTTCCAGATGGTCCATTACGACTTCGGCTTAGATAAAAAAATTGATCTGGAATAATTTCTAAACGAAACATCATATGAAGAATTATCATGAAAACATTTTAACTGGAACCGATTGAGCCGTGGAGTATTTCGACAAATATTTGCAAACATCTATAATGCTGTTGAAATATTTAGCTCTTCTAATGAAAGAATACTAATCGCACACCAACAAAAAACAGAGTATGAGTTAGTGATTCCAGTTAAAGGTAATAAGAAAATTGAAATGTCCAATTTGTGCCGCGCGGCTTTGTAAGGGACAGATTTGCAGTCTCAAAGAATAAACAATGTTAATCAAGCTGGAGAAAACTTACTCGTATCCCAAGTGATCTAACTTATACGATCAGTGCAATTTCCAAATTGAAAAAGGTAAAAAAGTATCGAGTTCGTTGGTTGCAAGCTCTATGAGCTGAGACCTGTATCCTGGATGCGCATTGAACATAACGAGAACAACTTTCGATGTGAGTCCTAATGCTTTCTGCAGGTGTCTCTCATTGGTGAAAGAATTTGTAGGTATTGCCAGTTTCATAAAGTATTCAGAAGCTATTACGAAGGGAACTTCACACCGAGATTTTTTTTTTCTTTTTTTCTTTAAGCATATAATATAAATTTACGCATGTAGAAGCATGGCCACAATTTGCGTTCCCAGATTGCGATATACGAGCGAGAAGACGCACCCCAGAAGAAGCAAGGACCTTCGCTAGAAAGTTTGCGCGAGTTTAAAGAGAGGTCTGTTGTCACCTCGCTCGAGTGCTGCAGCGAAGTGTTGCTGGTGAGCTCGAAACATGGAATATCGCTTCCGAGTGGCAGCTTAGGAACATGGGGGAACATGGTGACGGTGTTATCTAATGTTTAGTTAGTTGGAACTTTAGTTTTGCCTTAATTTTTTCTTGATAATTTGGTAATTTGATTGTTTCAAAAATGTCTAGATATGTAGACAACAGTTTATACATTTCTTTAAAATCACCAAATCACCTAATTACCAAGACAAAATCCACGCAGAACTAAACTTCTGCGCTAATCACCAACTAACTAACTAAACTAATCACCAACTAACTGAACATTAGATAACATCGTCACAGGGTCCCCTGAAGTTTAGTTTTACCTTGATTTTGTTTTGATAATTGGGTGAGTCGATGGCTTTAAAAAAATGCATCAGCTTCATATCTTGAAGCGTTTGTGGTTGAGTGATGACGCTAAATTGGCCACGCGTTTCATGCAAGTATGTGGTCTTTTTTCGGTTCACTGCTGTCCTGTTTTTTCAACACCTACAACTTTCTTCTTTAACTTTGATCTTGTTTCATGAACTTCTTTCTCATCTTACTGTTTCTATGACCGTTCTGCATAGATGCCACGTTTCCTTAACTCCATACTAAATGGTGCCTTCACCTTGAGGATAGGGAGGCTTGAACTAACTAATAATCTAATCTTCACCTTGAAAAAATACAAATTTTCGTTTTCGTGCTCAGCTCGACTTTTTTCTGGGATAGAATAACGCTTGTTTTGTAACGAATAATGTTTGTGTTGTAAGGGATAATGCTTGTATTGTAAGGGATAATGTTTGTGGTGTAAGTAATAATGTTTGTGTTGTAAGGAATAATATTTGTGTTGTGAGGAATAATGTTTGTGTTGTGAGGAATAATGTTTGTGTTGTAAAGGATAATGCTTGTATTGTAGGGATAATGTTTGTTGTGAGGAATAATGTTTGTGTTGTGAGGAATAATGTTTGTGTTGTGAGGAATAATGTTTGTGTTGTAAAGGATAATGCTTGTATTGTAAGGGATAATGTTTGTGTTGTAAGTAATAATGTTTGTGTTGTAAGGAATAATGTTTGTGTTGTAAGGAATAATGTTTGTGTTGTGAGGAATAATGTTTGTGTTGTGAGGAATGATGTTTGTGTTGTAAGGAATAATGTTTGTGTTGTGAGGAATAATGTTTGAGTTGTGTGGAATAATGTTTGTGTTGTGAGGAATGTTTGTGTTGTAAAGGATAATGCTTGTATTTTAAGGGATAATGTTTGTGTTGTGAGGAAGAATAATGTTTGTGTTGTGAGGAATAATGTTTGTGTTGTGAAGGATAATGTTTGTGTTGTGAGGAGAAATGTTTGTGTTGTAAGGGATAATGCTTGTTTTTCAAGGAATAATTTTTGTTTTGTAAGGAATAATGCTTGCATTTCTCTGTCTAGCGATGTGGATGAGGATGGTGTAAACAAAAACGTGGAGAGCTGTGTGCAGTGAAGTGAGGTTAAATCGATTGCTTTGGGCTTCGAAATTCAGGCATCTGAGAAAGTATCTTAAAAAAACGCAAACTAATGCCAATAAAGCACTTACAAATTCTCGAAATTGTTCTGGTCATTGAATAATTAACCCTCACGAAACAGAGCGTAGTTTTTATTTAGTGTATCTGACGCGAATTTGGTTTTGGCTCGGGTAGCGGTGTTGGTAAGCATTGTCAGCGGAAGTTCATTTCTACTCGCACATATACGCAGTGTAAATGAACACACACAAACGTTAAAACACACCACCTCATCTCATGGTTCTCTTTTTGATCCCTTATTCTGAAATTTCAACCATGTTTTATTTCCACCATTTTACCACTCCATATATCCATTTTACTGCAGACAAGCTACAGTAGATTACTCACAATCCTCCGAGATCTCTCTTTCATTATTAAAATTTCAAACGTCCGCTGCCTTATTACCTTCTTAAAACTCGCTGTGTTTGATTAGCTTCTTACGATAAGCTGTGTTTGATAACTTTCTTCAAGCACATTTTTTTGATTACCTTCTTGAGACACGCAGCGTTTCATTACATTTTTTTCAAGCGGGGCTCGATTACCATCTTTAAAACTCAGGGTTTGACTAAACTTTTAAAATGCACTTAGTTTACTCTGAAGTTATTCGTTTTCTGACTTACTTTACCTCTACGCACGCAACGCTCTCGCTGATGTTCACACAAAGTACCAATAATACCTCTCTTCCTGACGACTTCCATTACAATCATAATTCTTCAATAATGAGTATCTTCTTGAATTTATTGTGTGCGAGGAATAATGCTTGTATTTCTCGATTCTATAACACTTTGTACTTTAAACAGTATTTATTTTTATTCGAAGAATTTTTTAAATTTGTACCATTAAAATTTAAATTCGTTAATGAATTAGAATTAACACGAAGCTGCATCATTAATTACGACACCATTATTCATCTTGCTTAAAAATAGGTGTACATTGCAGAGGTGACGTCTTTTCTGTTTATTTATAATGAAGTTCTGCGCTTTACACTTATTCTGAAACTCGAGTAATGAAACTACCATTACTCAAAACATTGAAATGCATTTGGAACTCATTTGAGCACGAATTGAAAATAGACTGCAAGTCATTGCATCCAAATATTCCATTCTCTGAGGAAAAGCAAATTTTCCTGTCTATTCCTTGCCCTTTCCTCGCGTCTCTTGTTCACAAGCCGAAGGTTGCCGTCTTGTTCTCGAGACAATGGCGTTGTCTTTTGCCTCAAACTGCGGATATTGTCTTGCTCTTCCGACACTGAGTTTCGTTTCGTCCCTATCTCATCTCGTCTTGCCCCTCACTCATTGATTCATGTTCCTAACTCATTATATCATGTCCCTTATTCATCTCTTCTTGTCTCTCACTCATTATATCTTATCCCTTACTCATTTCGTTTTGCTCCCCACTCATCTCTTCTTGTCCCAAATTCACCACATCGTGCCCCTCACTCGTACAATTTTTGTCTTGTCTCTCAATCGTTATTTCATGTCCCGTATTCCTCTTGTCTTGCTCCTCATTCATCTCTTCCTGTTCCTCACTCATTACATCTTGTTCTTTACTCATCTCGTCTTGTCCCTAATTCACCACATCTTGCTCCTCACTCGTGCAATTTTCGTCTTGACCGTGCGATAACATGTTTCGTCTTGGACAGCAGACAATGAATTAAGTTTTGGCTTTCAGCTTTGGGATGCCGTTTGACCCTCAGTTCCCAATATACGGACACTGCAGGTCCCCAATATTCGGGTACTGCAGGTCCCCAATATACGGGCAATGCAGGTCCCCAATATACGGGTACTGCAGGTCCCCAATATACGGGCACTGCAGGTCCCCAATATACGGGCAATGCAGGTCCCCAATATTCGGGTACTGCAGGTCCCCAATATACGG